>JAFMOD010000365.1:411094-444638 GCA_019802435.1 Corydoras maculifer
CCGTGGCAGCGAATAACATTCAGGTTTGATGAATTTACAGTATAGTTGGTTTTCTTCATAGCTTCTGACTTGTGGTGTTCTCATTTGTAAGTCGCTTTGGATAAAAGCGTCTGCTAAATGACTAAATCTAAATCTAAATCTAAATCTAATACATAACATCCACAATTATCTATCAAACAATGGCAAAAAAAATGTTACTTGTTGTTAATTGTTTGTTCCAGAGAAAAAAAAAGTCATTTCAAAGAATTGTGATTTTATGTAGAAATAGTCTTGTTTATCATATCCAGATGTGTACGCAAGTCCATAAAGTCCATGTGTACAAAACCCAGGTCCAACTGATGTGCAAACTGTTGGACCTGGGTCTGCCTTACCACACCTGTCTATGGATCAAAGACTTTCTGACGCGGGTCAAAATAGTACCTCACACCTCCACATCCATTAGTCTTAGCACGGGTGTCCCCCAGGGCTGTGTGCTGAGTCCCCTGCTCTATACCCTCTATACCCATGACTGCACCACTGCTCACACCAGCAACACCATAGTTAAATTCGCAGACGACACGACTATTCTGGGACTCCTCTCTGGAAACGACAAGACAGCCTACCGGGATGAAGTGGAACTACTGTCATTATGGTGCACAGATAACAACCAAAGTCTGAATACATCAAAGACGAAGGAGCTAGTCATAGATTTTAGGAAGGTGAGAAAAGACATCAAACCAATATTTATCAATGGGGACTGTGTAGAAAGAGTCACAAACTTTCGCTTTCTGGATATTAATATCGAGGAGGACCTAACCTGGGGTGTGAACACCAAAAAACTGGCAAAGACGGCAAAGCAGAGTCTTTACTTCCTGAGGACTCTCAGGAATAATAACATCAATCAGAGACTGCTGGTGTCCTTTTACCGTTCCACCATAGAGAGCATCCTCACTCACGGACTATTGTGTGTGGTTCTCACAGAAAAAAAGAAATAAAGAGGACTGTGAGGTCTGCAGAAAAGACCATTGGATGCTCTCTACCCACCCTGGAGGATCTACACAGCTCCAGTTGTCTGCAAAGAGCTCACAAAATTATTACAGACAATTCTCACCCCAGTCACCATCTCCTAGAACTGCTACCATCAGGTGGACGTTACAGAGCAATAAAAACAAAAACAAACCGGCTCAGAAATAGCTTCTACCCAACAGCTGTTCAGGCACTAAATGGCGCATTGTAAAACTTTCACATTTATTTATTTATAACAATTCACTCAGTTCTGTACATTTTTGAATGTGCAATATAAAAACAACGTGCAATATACAAATACATTCACTCAGTTTGTACAGTTTTTTACACTCTTGTAAAAAATTTTTTTTGTTCAAAATTTTGTAAATTATAGTGCTATCTTTTAAACATCTTTGTTTATGTAAATTTTAGTGTGTGACACCGAAAGTATGGCACCTTAATTTCATTACACCTGGTATAATGACAATAAAGATATTCTGATTCTGATTCTGATAAAATAACATTTTTATGTGTAACATGGGAAAATGTATATTGTTTTCAAGAGATGGTTAAAATTAACACATTTTACTCCAACCCAGTGACTTCCCTCCAGCACATACGCATATATCTTAAAAAAGAAAATTCTACAGAACACACATAGCCCACCCTGCACATCTGTCGCTGTATAAACTGATTATGTGTTTTATTTCGTTATTAATCTACCGCTAAAGGCAAAACATCTTGTCTTTTCACACAATGCTGCTTAATGAGGAGAAACTTCACTCTATCCATTTTGCTACAAAATTCCCTGGTTTATACTTTTGAATTTCATGGGAGAGTACTGTTAGACCCATGTGGTGAATGGCAGTCACAACACGATAAACTCAGCATGGCAAAAGACCATTAAACATATCTGCTGAATTACAATCAGACAAGGAACACACAGGAGGGTAGACGTTTAATTCACCAAAACCAAATGCAAACATTAAAAGAAATGGGAGCAAATAGCAAGCTAAGAAATAGGTGCCATATTCTTTGTGATGAGAGTGTCACAAACATAGTAACAACTGAGTGGGAAAGCTTCCTTGGCAGGTATGTTGGCCTGAATATATGTGACATATCATACGTAATTAAATTTGAAAGTAAATAAGCCTAGGCAGCTTTTAAATATCTGCATTAATTTATTTACTGGGTTTGCCTTTCAGTGCTGGGGATCCAGGTTTTCTATCAAATTCTGAGTGGAGTTTCCATGTTCTTCACTTGTTCGCGTGGGTTTCTTCCAAGTTCTCCAGTTTCCTCCCACAGTCCAAAAACATGGATTCAAGGTAAATTAATTACTCTAAATTGCCTCATAGTGTGTGCTTGTGTGTGTGGCTGTGTGAGTGAATGTCCCCAGCAATAGATTGGCGCTCTGTCCTTGGTGTACCTGCCCAGCGCTGAAACGTTCTCCCCTGGATGGGCATGGGGATCACCTGCCACCCTAGTAGAGCATTAAGTGGAAGATAATGAATGAATGAATGTATTAACTTAATAAACAATAATAAATAAATGATAAGTTTAAATTATTTGTTAAACTAATTAATTAAATTATTATTAAATTATTAAACCTAACTTTGTGAACCCTTCAGAAATTCCAATAAATAAACATTAACTCCACCTAAAACATCATCAGATTTGCAAACAAGTCTTAAAAGTGAAGCGAAAAAACCAATGAATGCTATTAAATATTACTGCATTTGTATAAAGAATGCATAAACATAGTCTACACTTTACTGCGTGTTCTCCATATACAGTAAAATTGAGAACCTTATTAACCAGCACATTAAGCCCAGGTAGCTGCACTGCTGAAATAGCAATCCGCCAGAGCACACCTGGTTCTTGAAGGGAACAATAAGATTACACATCGATCGATCGATCGGTTTATTGCACGTTACACCCAAACCTAAGCCTAAGACCTGTGTTCAACCAGCCCAAGCGAACTCCACTACTCATCTAATCATGTCACTCCTCTACTCCTCTCTCTGTAGCTGCTCGCATTCAGTACAAGGCACTGACCCTGACCTACAGGACTTTAATTTATATTTCTCCAAATACACTCCAACTCGTTCACTTCGCTCAAGTGAGGAATGTCGCCTGGTGATTCCACCTTAGCGTGGTGCGAATTCTCACTCTGTATCGTTCACCACTGCTAAATGGTGGAACGATCTTTCCAACTCTGTTCATAAGGTTGAGTCTATTAGCATTTTGAAATATCATTTCAAAACACATCTTTTCCTCAAACACTTGATGTGAAAAAAGGGGAAAAAATCCAGATCAGATAATGATCAGTTAAACTTCCGTGAAAGAGGAATATGGTTAAGTGACTGCTTAAACAGTCACATGTATATATCTTTAAATTTATTCAAGTAAACATTAAATCTGATGGTCAGCCACAACTGACCACTTTTTGATTTGTATCAAAGCCTGATGTACACTTTCTAAATACACTTTCTCCTGATGTTTTTTTTTTTTTTTAATATACTGTAAATTGCATTCTGTAATTTGGCACCTTGAATGACAATAAACTCCAATTCTATATTCATATTGTCCTTTTAGTTCTGACAGTGTACATGGTCCATGCATGCATATTTTAGAAATAGTTTTTTATTTAAATCTTGCTGGCGGCATGGTGGCTTAGTGGTTAGCACGTTTGCCTCTCAGCCCTAGGGATTCCCGGTTCAAATCCCCATCTGGGTGGAGTTTCCTTGTTCTCCCCGTGTCCGCTTGGGTTTCTTCCGGGTTCTCCGGTTTCACCCCACAGTCCAAAAACATGGATCAAGTCAATTGAGTACTCCAAATTGCCCCATATAGAGTGTGTATGCGTCTGTGTGAGTGTGTGCCCAGCGATGGATTGGCACCCTGTCCTGGGTGTATTTGCCCAGCGCCTGAAACGTTCTCCCCTGGATGGGCATGGGGAACCCCCCCCAGCGAGCCTAAAATATGACAAAACAGAACATAATGGATGGATGGATGGATTTAAATCTTGCTCTTTTGTGATCTAACCATAACTGCTACTGCCAACTCTACTGCCCTAACCCTTAATTAAATCCTACATTTCAAAACATGTATTTGTGTAGCAGAGACCTGCAATTTTTTACATACAAATTCCCATAGTGTGTCTAAAAAAACACACACTCACACACACACACGCACACAGGAAGCTAGCATACATTAGCAGCAGTCATTAACATCTATTTATACTCTTACTCCTTCTCTATTTTTCTCTCTAGCGCAATGATAAGGATTAATTTGGGGTTAATGAGATGTTCTAATGAATCTATTTTTGGTAGAAATGAAGATAAATATGAGAAGGACAGAATGAGAAATGATACAGTTTAACACATTTACACGTTTACTTACAAGAGAAAGATTTACTGATTTATAGTGAAACCAAAACACAGCTTTCATTTTTATAACTGACAGCCAACTGCATGATGTTAGATCAATGACCAGATAAACTAGAAATTACTAAATTCATTTTTATCAGTAAATAAAGTTGCAGAAATCTCAACTCATGGGGCAATTTGGATAATTCAATTAACTTGATCCATGTTTTTGGACTGTGGGAGGAAACCGGAGAACCCAGAGGAAACCCATGCGGACACGGGGAGAACATGGAAACTGAGAGGTGAACGTGCTAACCACCGTGCTGCCTGTTGTAAAAACAAATATAATACCAAAATCAAATAAATCCGAAATGTTTCTAAAGTCTCTAAGCCCTTAACACACTATTTAAATGAGTACAATTTCAAACACATAGTAAAACATGTTCCTTCCACCTTTACACAGTTAACTACTTTCATACAGAAAAGTCCCAAATTATGTTCTCTCTCTCTATCATATTTGCACTATTTAGCGGATAAATACAGAAGTGCACTGTTTTGCTTCTTCATATTAGTTTTATAAAGCATCGACAGTAACCTTAAATATCTACATGGGCAAAAGCTACATGGGCAACTGTTTGTCTAAATAACCAACACAACACCTAGGGTAGTGTGGTTTAGTCATTAAGGGCATATTTTTATCCAAAGCAACTTGCAAAAGGGGGACACTAATATTATTTTTTTAAAGATTACCTGAAAAGTCAACATTTCTTTTTTATAATAATGAAAGGTTTAGTGTTAACAATTAGGAAAATGTCTTTAAATAGTGTAAATTTTTCCACTTCATCTTTATATTGCCTTTGCTGCCTGGACTTTTATTTTTTTGACTCTGATAGTGGGTGCATAGTGTCTAATGAATTTACATTATGACGTTATACATCCACAATCCAGTGTGATAGAGAGCACTGACAGAAATGGTTCATTTAAACCACACATTCTCATACATACACAAATATTCAACTACAGCTCAACTGCCTGTACCACACACACTACTCTACCACTCTTCTGTTATGTAATGAGGGTCAGTAATGTCCCTTCAGGCAAACACAGACAACTGTCAAATACCCTCTCTCTCTCTCTCTCATCACTCACACACTCGCAGACACACACACTCACCCACACCCGCACTCACACTTACACTAACACACACACACAGAGGGAAAAAAGAGCCAAAAATTATTCAATAAAGGTCTTATGAAATGTGGAAATATGGAGTAATGGAGTGACAGTAATGCTTTACATTGATATGGAGTGATTGTTCAACAGAGAATAAGAAAATTAGTGAATTATTAAATTGTATTATTTATAATTTTGCTAATCAGTAGTATTTTCTTTGTATATATTTTTTGGAATTATATTAAATTACATCAATAGGATACAATGCGCATGTTCGGTGAACAGAAGGAGGATTCACAGCTGGATATAAGGCCCTAACTGAAATTTTAATAATAATAATAATGAATTAAATTATAAACTGAAATTAATAGACTAAATTAGACTAAAACACTTTAACACTCATGGACAAAAAACGGTTTAAGAGGTTATTTTTGATACTACAGCATTTCCCATTTTCCCCCAGGTGAGCAAGATCATAGAGGCTGTATGGGCCCATTCTGCAGCTTGCTTCAGGGAGTGCTTGTGTAAGTGTAGCAGAGGGGCTTTTCAGTTCTGTAGATGTCTTTGAGTAAGGTATTACATTTACATTACATTTACATTTAGTCATTTAGCAGACGCCTTAACCAAAGCCACTTACAAATGAGAACATCACAAGTCAGTAGTTATAAAGAAAACCAGCTACACTGTAGAATTATCAAACCTGAATCTTATCTGATCCTGCATCCCCCCCTTTTTTTCTCTACAACAGGTATTTGTTAAAAAGATGGTTCTTTAGTAGTTTCTTAAAATGGCTAGTTACTCTGCCTTACAGACAGAGTTGGGAAGATCTTTCCACCATTTTGCAGTGGTGAACGCCACAGAGTAAGATTTAGCTCCTCGGTGTGGTGTAATCACCAGGTGGCAATCATCACTGGAGTGAAGTGAAGAAGCCGGAGTGTATTTTGAAAAGATAGAGTGAAGGTAAGAGGGGGAAGATCCAGAAATGGTCCTGTACGCCAGAGTCAGTGACTTGTACTGAATGCCAGCAGCTACAGGGAGCCAATGGAGGGAAATGAGTAATGGAATGACATGAGTTTACGTGGGCTGGTTGAATACAAGTCGGGCTGCAGAGTTTTGAATTAGTTGTAGAGGTCTGATTGTGGAAGCTGGGAGACCGGCAAGCAACGCATTACAATAATGTAAGGATGAGGGCTTGAACTAACAGCTGAGTAGCATGTTCAGTCAAGAAAGGTCTGATCTTCCTTATGTTATAAAGAAGGAATCTGCAGGAATGGGCAGTTTTGATAACATGATCAGAGAGTTTAAGATTAAGTCAATTGTAAAACCAAGGTTACGGACTGAATCGGTTGGAGAGATTGTGGAGCCTTCAATTTCGAAGGTCAGATCGTGATGGATTAAGGGTTTAGCTGGGATAATGAGAAGATCTGTTTTTTCAAAATTTTATTTGAGATGACGGGCCTTCATCCAAATATATATGTCGGTGAGGCAGGCGGATATCCGATTTGAGATCGCGGTGTCGTCAGGGGCAAAAGACAAATGAAGCTGAATTTCATCAGTATAGCAGTGGTAAGACAAACCATGCATCTAAATGACTGTGCTCAGTGATGTCATGTAGAGTGAAAGAGGAGAGGACCGAGTACAGAGCCCTAAGGAACACCAGTGAGTACTTGGTGAGATTTAGAGATCTCCTTATTCTATCACACTTTGAAGGTCCTTCCTGTTAGATAGGATTGAAACCACTCAAGTGTCGTATCAGAAAAGCCTAATTCTAATAGAGTGGACAGTAGAATCTGATGATTTACTGTATCAAAAGCTGCAGAAAGGTCTACAGAATGAGGAGAGAGGATAGAGAGTTAGCTTTGACTTTAAGTAAGTCGATCACAGAGAGCAATGCTGTCTCAGTGGAGTGACCACACCTAAAACCAGACTGATTAAGAAACATAGAGACCTCTGTAGATACCACCCGTTCAAGTGTTTTAGACAGGAAAGGTAAAAGTCGGGTTGCTGGCAAGAAGAATTTCGCAGATATCAGATTCTGAGACAGGGGAGAAGGAGGAGAAGGTTGGTTGGCTGGATGTGTGAGATTTAGTGTTGTGGAAAAAGGGGGGGTATGAAAGAGTTTGCTGATGCCCTTAATATTTCTGTATTAGGTACTGAATTTAATTTAAATAAACATCAAGTTTATATACTTTGTCTTACAGTACATCTATCAACGACTTTCAGACACAGTTGAATTTCTTTTTAGAAATTAACATTTTCACATATTAACACAGTGGCAAGATTCCAACTGGGTCAACTTTCATCTTTGGCAACATTTTACAAAAGTTTCCCTGAACATGCCACAAACTGGATTGACACACTGTCAATTTTCCTTAGCTTTCCTTAGAATCAAGATGATGCAATGCATTGACCTGGATATACTACCTCGCTGCCAGTGAGATTCAAGAATTATACATTTGTTTAGGCAGTGGTAGGAGATCATGCTATTTGTGGAAATAAATGTTCGCTAAAGTAAATAACACATACCACAGTGGTATTAAAGCACTTTTCACTGTATGGCCTATAAAATATCATCTGGACAAATTTACAGTCCCGATAAATGCTTTAGCCTAGTTGAGGGAGCATGTGACACAAAGTGCTATTCAGCTGGGTTATTATTTCATCCTGCATGGTAACATTTTACAGCACTTCTCACAGCATGCATTTAAAGAGAAGTTTGTGGAGTTTATCTTATTGTTAGATCACATTCTTATAACAAACAAACTACAGAGTTTTTTCTCAAGTCGGGGTGCAGTTTGGGTCACACATTAATACAAAGGGCCCTATTTTAGTTTAGTTTAGATTGATGAGCAAACCTGATCTGGCTCCGTCTTATGGCATGTGCAGCTTTATAAGCTGTGACATCATATGCCATGGGCAGAGAGATTCCATGGACCCAATGGGAGCGGGTCTTCGATAAGCAAAACCGTTGCAAACACATTTGTGATTTCAATATGAGTTTGAATCCAATGTGTAATAAAGTTCCTGGTGGGAGTAATCCTGTGGGAGTAATCCTAATCCACTTATCCCCGTTATAATTGGTGCCGAAACCTGGGCCGAGGCGGACCCAAGGCACTGATCACGGAGGCTGATCTGGCTCCACTGATGACATCATATGAGAGATTCCATGGACCCAACGAGCGGGACTTTGGCGAGTGACACCATGCCAATGCATTTGTGATTTAAATGTGAGTTTCAATGCAGTGTGTACAGTGTTACAGTGTGTTTTGGGCACTAAATGTGATAAACCAATCAGCTTGTCACTTGCCATTTCTTTTAAAGACTCAGATGCAGTCTGACTTTGACAAATTGCTATTTCAGTGGTGAAATTTTCAATTCTCACTAGCAAATGCAGGAAGGGAGAAGACCACCAATTTGGACCCTGTTTCTTGTTAAAGAATTGTAAAAAAGATGCATCATATGCATCATACATCTTGTTGACTATTCACTTCCAAGACTGCAATATGCAAATGTACCGCTTGCAAATGAACGCGCTTCATTTTAAGACCTCACGCCCATCGGTGTAAATATATTTGCGAGAACAGTTTCTACTTAAATGGCTCTGGCAGAAAATGTAAAAAAAAGCCTGTTGGCAGGATGTAGGATAGAAATGAGCATCAAGATACAACTTCTGCAAGGTGTAAGATAGGACCCATATTGATAATTATTTACACGTGCTGCCTGCTTTTGTTTTTACTTAAGATATAGATGCACTTCATAGTTCTGCATTTATAAACTGAATGTCAACTGTTGCTCTGGATGCATTGTTAATGAATTATTCTCTAGTTTCTACTGATAAACATCCATCCAGTCACATCAGGAGCATTTAGATGGTGGATGATTTTTCGGTACTGCAGTGGTATTGATGTAGTGGTAGTAATGCAATAGATTGTGAGATGCTGGGAGGTGTGGATCAAACACATTGGTGTTACTGGAACTTTAAACACCTTGGTCTCACTGATTGAGAATAATCTACCACATAAACGTTTCAGCTATCAGCATCTGCCAGGTTGTTCTGTGAGCACTGGTGAAAAGTTACTCGGTGATAGATTGGTAGGTGATTACATTACATTTAGTCATTCAGCAGACACTTTAATTCAAACCTACTTACAAGTAAGAGAAAATGGAAGTCATTAGTAAAGTTGGAACAAACTACACTGAAGTTTTATAAAATATTTTAATTATTTACTATTTACTACTATTATTTATAGCATGCACCTTTGTGTTTTGAGCTATTTCTTGAAGATTCTGAAAGTTACACACCATGAGGTTGAAGCACCAAGCACCATATATCACCAGCGCATGATAACATGAACTGTAAAGAGGACTACAAGTTGGAGCAATATAGTAGATGTGTCAAATGAAATGCAGAGTGAGTTGACATAAATAAGTTTAAAAACTCCAACTGCACCTGATCTACTTAAGTGCTCAGAAAGATCAATTACCCAAATGAAACTGTTATTAATAAGGTGCTGATATTCTTGCTATTTTTAATGGAAGGTGAACTAACACAGAATGAAAAGAAACAGATGGACTACAGTCTGTATTTGTAGAACCACAAAATGTATTTTAAGGTAAGTGGAATTGATAAAATGGACAATGAGTTCAAAGGACAAATAGGTGTTAAAAATATTGTGCAATTCGACACATTTAACTTCTAGAAACTAATGAAGACAATAGATGGAGAGAACATTTTAGATAAAGGGCAGAAACATCCAGGACAGAGTGCCAATCACTGCTGGACACACACACTATAAGGGGCAATTTAGAGCAGCCAATTTAGTTTGAATCCATGTTTTTGGATTGTGGGAGGACACCAACAATTTGGACAAAACCCAAGCGGACAAGGGGATACATGGAAACTCCACTCTGATCGGGATTCAAACCTGGATCCCCAGTGCTGAGTGGCAAACATGCTAACCACTAAGCCACAATGCCACCCTACTATAAGTATAATGAAAATAATCTTGTGTTATAACAAGAATAATGTACAATGTGGGTGCTTTATCTCTGAGAGAAAAGCCTTGAAGGTAAGCACCATAAACACTTTGAGCACAGAGAGTGCACCACTGCGCATTAATGTGCCTGAGTATTTTGGATTAAACTGCATTACATATACACACAGACAAAAGCCAGACAAGCACACATACACAAGCCTTTACAAGCTCAGAATGTAACACCATCAACAAAATGAGGCTCTTCATCACATTTACAACTTTACTACTTTTCCTCCTCGAACTTTCCCTGCTTTCTAAATTATTTCCATATTTCCTTGCAAATTCAAACCATCACCACCCCCTTCCTGTATCACCACCCCCTTCCTGTATCTTTAATGCATTCCATCCATCACCTCTCCGCGTTCCTGCAGTATTAATACATACAGTGTCGCCGTTTCCATGGTGTTTCCTTCTTCTGCGCCGATCCCATTGAGTGTAATAGCGTCTGTAGTACGGCTAACTGCAAACTCGGTAATAATGACTCCTCTGATTCATTAAGAGTTTAGAGTTTCACTGTGTGATTTTTATTTCTCAAACAAACTGAGCTAGTGTTAAAATGCTTCTTTTGTTATCTGAACTTCATTGGTACTCACAATAAACGTCAACCACCAACCCTATACACTCTAAGTGAAAATGCAATAATAATCAGGTTTACATACAGCTTACTTCAGGTTTCAAGATCAAATTCAAGTTCTTTTTTTAAATTAGTGCTTTTCTTTTTTTTAATTAGTGCTTTTCATCTCAAAGCAAATTTACTGCTTTTTCGTTTCAAGCCTGAACCCCCAAAGAGCAAGCCAAAGCTACAGTGGCAAGAAAAACTTCCTGTTAAGTTGTTGAGAAACCTTGGGGGGGGGGGGGGGGGGGGGGGGGGGGGGGGGGGGGGGGGGGGGGGGGGGGGGGGGGGGGGGGGGGGGGGGGGGGGGGGGGGGGGGGGGGGGGGGGGGGGGGGGGGGGGGGGGGGGGGGGGGGGGGGTTCCCCATGCCCAGGGGTGAACGTTTCGGACGCTGGGCAGATACACCCAGGACAGGGCGCCAATTCATTGCTGGGCACACACTCACTCACTCACACAGACACTCTATATGGGGCAATTTGGAGAACTGAATTGACTTGATCCATGTTTTTGGACTGTGGGAAACCAGAGAACCCGGAGGAAACCCACGTGGACACGGGGAGAACATGGAAATTCCACCCAGATGGGGATTTGAACCAGAAATCCCTAGTGCTGAGAGGCGAACGTTCTAACCACTAAGCCACCGTGCCATCCCTCATGGAATTATAGTTCACTGAAATCTTTTAGTATACAGAGAAACAGTCAAAAACTGAAAATAGCTCTTCTAACCCTAAAATGCTGTGGAGTTCTATCAGATGTCCATTTACCAACAAAATAGCTGAAAACATTGCCTCTAACCATCAACCACCCACATAAAACACTCATTTCAAATAAGAGGTGGAGGGTGCAAGATGCATACTTTATACTCAATGAGCTATTTAAAAAAATGTGCATCTGCTGACATTCACATGAGCTGAATCTCAAACTGCATTGTTTTTGAACTGTTTATACAAAATGTTACTCAAAACAACCCCAGTTGTGTTGTTGGTTTTTAAAAAGGCACATACTATACGAGGAACAGGAATAGGTTAAAATAAATGAAATATGTTAAATTCAATTAAATAATTGTATTATATATAATAATAGTAGTATAATATTATTAATGTTCATAAAGATTCACAAAAAATATCATATTTAAAATAGCCCTTCTGAGGATGTGTTTCAAATCAGCATACGTATGCACATGCTCTCAAATCCTCCCACTGGCGCATGTGTGGGAGAAAAGATAATGAAGAGGTATACACTCACTCAAATTTGTTTCAGCACTCTCAGACTACTACATATAAAACCAGATTATGTGAACCTTTAGGATTAGCAGATCATTTACAGCTAAAATTAGACTCTAGTGTTCTGAATTAATTGATGTCACTCAGGTCTAAGTTGTAGCCTTTGTTTTTTTTTAAGTACATGATTCAATCAATGTCTTTTCTTTACAACATGTTTGTTGTGTATCATTGCACATACAAAGGAAATTCCTAAAAACTTTAGAGAAAGAAGTGCTGCTATATTTTATTTTTTATTCTACATTTAGAATTATATTTTATACTTAAATGCTGTTATATTTTATTCTTTTAATCTAAATCTTATATTCCATCCATCCATTAACTTCCGCTTTATCCTCTATGAGTGTCGCGGGGGGGGGTTCCCCCAGGCCCATCCAGGGGAGAACATCTCGGGCGCTGGGCAGATACACACAGGACAGGGCGCCAATCTATTGCTGGGCACACACTCACTCACACAGACATGAACACAAACACACTCTATATGGGGCAATTTGGAGAATTCAATTGACCTTGATCCATGTTTTTGGATTGTGGGAGGAAACCGGAAAACCCGGAGGAAACCCACAAGGACACGGGAAGTCTGGGATTCGAACTGGGAATCCCTATTGCTGAGAGGCGAACGTGCTAACCACTAAGCCACCATGCCGCTGCCGCCCTAAATCTAATATTTAAATTTAAAAATTTTAATTCTACCTCTAATGCTTAGGGTCAAAACTGGGTCCGTGAAACAGAATTTCTTTTGCATGTAAATTACAATAAAGTCTCCTTAAATACTTGTTGAAGGTCATCAGACTGGAGTTAAATGGTGTTAAAAAAGTTAAAATATCTCTAAAGAATTTGGACTCCATCAATCCAGACCTGAAGGTCACAAAGAGGGTAACATCTTAGCAACTAAAGGGCGTTCTCATAAAAAATTGTGGACCAAAAAAAACCACACTAGCTTGGTTTTAAAGGGGTGTTTTTTGTTCGGGTCTGTTTTGCTCTACCCTGACCAGGATGGCTAACCATCATCGTTATATGTTCATTCATTCATTTTCTTCTGCTTAATTCTCTACTAGGGTCGTGGGGGTTTCCCATGCTCATCCAGGGGAGAACATTTTAGACACTGGGCACAGGGAAAACATGAAAACTCTACCCAGATTAGGATTCGAACCTGGAACCCCATTGCTGAGAGGCGAACGTGCTAACCACTAAGCCATCGTTGTAATACAAAAAACAATTAGGTTTCGTACCTTTTTCCATCCTGATGCGCATTAATGCTTCTCAAAAATCTTATTTAATGATTCCATAATACACTTCCACAAACAAGTGTCACAGAGCCTCCTGATAGGTTTCTGTTCTTTAAATAAAACAGGGAACCTACCTACATCTGATCCTATTGATTAAAAATACGAGACTTACTTTGAAATTAATTACTAAACCTAAAGGTTTACCTACCTTTGGCGAGATAAGTAACATTGGATCAGTTCCCAAAAGAAATAAATCACTGAGTTTATATGTCTCATTTGTTTAAACTGTTTAATAGAACTTTAAAATTAAATGAGTTATTTATTCATCCAGAAATTCTAAAGAACATTCTAAAGGGGTCTTAAAATTTTACCTACCACTGTGATTTTATACTGCCACACCAGAATAAACACTATTTAAATAAAAAATTAAACAATCACTGTTAAAAAAAACATTAATTATAAATTATTATTTAAGCACAAACCGATACCCATCTGTCTTCTTGTATCTGTCCTTAAATTCATGTTTTGTATTTCATGTTTCAGTACATTTTTACATTATTCAGAATGTCAGAGAAGCTGTTTAGAGACTAAAGCTAATAATCCTTGAAAAGACCAAAACTCTTTATTCTTGTACTCATAAATCTCATCCAGGCTTGATGTTGTACATGCAGATTGTACATCAATCTGCATGTACGGCTATCACAATGATTCACTCATACACAAACAAGCCACAATTTTGATGCAAAGATTTAGACAACCATATTCACCTTTTTTGTTGGTAGGTTTTTTTTTTTATTTGTAGAAATAACAAACCCACAAATAATTAACTTAAATTTACTGTTGGGAAAAAGTAATAGTGACCTGCACTAAAATGTAACTGCATATTTGAAATTGTGTTTGAATTTTTATTATATTTTCAGCAAGAAGAAGAAGGGGAAAAAATTATATATATATATATAAAACCTCCCATTTAATATGCCCTATGTATAAGTTCAGGCATTTAATGTGAAATTAACACAGACTAACACAAACTAAAAATATAACACAAGAACAAAATCCTAACACAATTTCATGCATTTAAGTGTTCAATTTCATCCTATTTTATATTCCCCTCATTCCTGTTATTTACTCAAAAAATGAAGGCAATTCAGTTCAAAAAAGACATACTGTTTAGTTATCATTAAATCATTATATCAAGATTTCCAAATCCCCTCTCTGAACCCAAGCTGGTCACATCCTGCTCATGTTCCAAACTTGCGCATGCCAGGTTTAAAAGACACGAGTGAGATCATACCAGAATCAGCTGCTTGTGTCTCTTGCCTTTGCGAACGTTATTAATGAAGCGGCGACCCATTTTCTTAGCATACCAAACTGACACAAACATCCCGACTTTATGAACGATGGAGAAGAACCAAAAGGATCCGAATAGGCAGACAGTGTATCCCAGAATAATAAACACACACGAAAATGCACCAGAGGGAGGTAGAGAGAGAGGAGAGACTGTGTGTGCAAGAGAGAGAGAGTATGGATGAGGGAGGAGAATATTTAGGGAGATGTTAATTAGGAAAAAGGGAGTGTTAAAAAAAATGATAAGGCTGAAAACTAAATCAATACAGAAGTAATAAAATATACATAGAGATTATATGGACAAAATGGGATGGATGGAGGGATGGATAGAGAGAGAGAGAGAGAGAGAGAGAGAGAGAGAGAGAGAGATAGATAGCTCTTAATTGTACGGGATTTTGGGTTTGGTAATTATAAAACACATTATGTAGAGAAACAGTTATAGTCTGTAAACATAGAACAACAAATTACATCTTTATAGTGAGTAATATAGAATGATACAAATAAATGTAAATACAAAAAGGTATACCTGGTGGAGTGGCTGGCAAGTGTACATGCCATATGTGTGTGGCATTAAAGAGAAAGAGAGAGAAAAGAGTTATTTGGAGTAATATAGTTCATGTAAGATGTTTCTGTTCAATACAAAATTTCATATTTATCTTTTCTTCATTCTCTTAGACATGTTATACTTAGGCCAACACTATATAAAATATAGTGAATCAGCTCACCATGGCAACCACAGGGTAAAAATGCCTTTACTCTCCCTCTCACTCACTCTTGATAATTCTCACTCTGTCTCACTCACATTGAATCCTCTTCTCTCGCTTCATGTCTCACACACTACACAATCACTGTCATCTTTCATCTTTGTAGATTACTCACTTTCCATTCTTTCTTTTTGAATTAACTCCATTTCTACTCCAAATCTCTTTCCTATTAGTTTATCATCTCTTAATCCATCGGTCTCATTTGTTATCTTTCTACCCTTCACTGCATTCATTCTCCCAATTTTTATCCTTCTGATAATAATTTGCTTTCTGTATTTAAGTTTTTCGTATGACTAGACGTATGAAGTCTGCTGTTTCTCCTTTTTAGGTGCAATAACAGAGCATTAGTCCTTAAGTGCAATTGTGCAGCTAATTTGTCACCTGTTTTCTCATACATATGGTTTTGGGGAATCACATAAAGACAGCACAAAAACAGCAGATGTATTAATTGTTAACCTTCGACAACCTTCTCTACTTGGGTGACATTGTGGTGTGGTGGTCAGCATATTTGCCTCTTAGCACTGGGGATCCTGGTTGGAATCCCAATCTGGGTGGAGTTTGCATGTTCTCCCCATGTCTACATGGGTTTTTTTCTGGGTTGTCCAGTTTTCTCCCACAGTCCAAAAACATGAATTGGCTGCTCTAAATTGCCCCTATATAGTTTTTGTCTGTGTGTGAGTGAGTAAGTGTGTGCCCAGTGGTGGAGTGGCGTCCTGTCTTGGGTGTATCTGTCTAGCGCCCAAAACATTCTAACCTGGATGTGCATTGGGAACCCCTAATGACCCTAGTAGATTAAGCAAAATATAATGAGATGAGATGATAATCTCTGCTTAGTTTTGCTACTATTGACTGGCTCATTTTTTAGATGAAAATTCCTCATCTTAAAAAAAAGGCATTTTCAGAAATTTCATCGATAGTATGAATTGGACATGTACATTATTTATAGTTTTAGTCAAATAGTTTTTTGAAGTAGTAGAATTTATAAAATATAATTAAAACAGTCATTGTTAAATGCCTTTGGGGAGGTTGTTATGGAAATGAGTAAATGCAGTTACACAAAGCAAAGCAGCACAAGAATGAGTATTATTATGATACAAATTTCATTAAGGAATTATAAAGTGCTATACCTTGATTTGCAAACCACAGAGCACAGAATAATCATTATAAAATAGAAGAAAAATAATAAATACAGAGCTTATCAGAAGCACCTACTATGATAGTTATCGACCAAGCTGGCACACTAAGAGGAACAATACTTTCCAGCTGCTCACCCCGAGTGCAGTCAGACAATTAAAATTTGAATTCAGAATTACTTTCTATCAATTATGACAGGCACTTTTGTCCCATCTGCATCATCACATGTCCAAACCATAACAATATCATCCACATGTGGCCAAATAAGTTTGATTTGCTTTTTTTAGGTTGGAAGGCAATCATTTTCGTTCTCAAAATATAACACTTCTTATTAAAACCAAAATGTTCTATTTAGTCTTCTTTTGCATTTTGCATAGCACCATGACCAGGTTTGATTTTGTGTGCTTCTGGTTGTAGATTCCTTTTCAGTAGTCAGTGTAAGAAAGGCTTTTAGTTGCTTAGATGTTAGCTGGATTTTATTAATGTCTTGATCTTACAATGACATTTGTTTCTGACCACTTCTGAAGAAGGTAACACTGGTTTAAAAATGTCCTCTATATGTACTGAGTATGAGTGCTATAGAGTGATTTTGTTAATTAATAGGTTGGTGATCATTAATAACTTCATTCCTGCCATAATGAGGTCTGGAATTTGTAAAATGTGCTTTAAATGTTTTTTAATTTTATTTTATTTTTTATCTTTCTTATATTTTTTCGAATATTAATTATAATTATAATAAATTAATGACAATAATAATATGTATTAAGTATAATCACATACTAACTTTTTTAACAGAGTGGTTATTTTTGTTTGGTGTGGTTATTAAGCATTTGATTCAGTTTATTCCTGAATGAATTTGAACTAAAAGACACAGTGACCTCTAGTGGATCTTTTTTGGTCTAGCATAGCTTTAAATCAAACAGTCAATCAGATTTCTGCAATAAGATGTAGTGACACAAAAATCTCCCGCTTATTATTCATTCATTATCTCCCGCTTATCCTCTATCAGGGTCGTGGTGGAATTCCCCATGCCCATCCAGGGAGGGGGGGGGGGGGGGGGGGGGGGGGGGGGGGGGGGGGGGGGGGGGGGGGGGGGGGGGGGGGGGGGGGGGGGGGGGGGGGGGGGGGGGGGGGGGGGGGGGGAGGGCGCCAATCCATCGCTGGGCACACACTCACTCACACAGACACACTCTATATGGGGCAATTTTGAGATTTCAATTAACTTGATCCATGTTTTTGGACTGTGGGAGGAAACCGGAGAACCCGGAGGAAACCCACGCAGACACGGGGAGAACATGGAAACTCCACCCAGATGGAGATTCGAACCGGGAATCCCTAGCGCTGAGAGGCGAACGTGCTAACCACTAAGCCACCGTGCCGCCTGACACAAAAATCATTAGTTTAAATTCAATTTTGGTCAATTAATTTGTTGGTAATCAACATAAATACATCATTCAAATCCGCCAATGAAAGTGGTCTAGCTATAAACTGTAGGATAAGCACCAGTAATTCAGTAAGAGACTGTCCTTCTTTCTAAATCTTCTTTTAGATTTGGTAGGCTTTTTTTTATCTGATCTGATCTGATTGGATGGCAATCACTGCACACTGTAGGATAGACTTCTCTTGGTCATGGTAGCTCAGTGGTAATCATGAAGTTGGGATACTTGTAAGTCACTGTGGATAGAAGCATGTGCTAAATAACCAAATGTAAATGTATTGTAATAGACCAGTCACGAGCTAGAATTTTTTTTATGTACTTTGTTGGTTCACGATAAAATCATGAGCATTAAAAGCACATTAGTGTGTTTATTATCCAAGACTCAAGATTAACTTCCAATGAAATGTTGAAGATAACTTTAGTTCGTGATATTTTACGATAAAAAAACTTAATTATATTAAACATAATAGGCTGATGGCAAATAATTTAATTTAAATTGCTATGTTTTAAATGAGCATTATGCAGTACAATTATACTTTACCATAATGCAGTACCATTATTCCGTACCATTATAGCATTTCTGACTGTTTTAATATACATCATATATGCACATCATGATTATCATGGAAAAGTTAATTCATTTCCATAATTCCATTCAAAAAGTTAGACTTTCAGACATTATAAATTCAGGACTCACAATTAAAACAATTTCAAGTATTTATTTGTTTATTTTTTACATAATTTGGGCTTCTAGCTCATAAAACCCACAAAAACAGGAATTCAAAAAATTTGAATAATGTGAAGATATTCAAATTTTTAAGAATTCCTGTTTTCGTGGGTTATATAAGCTGGAAGCCCAAATTATGTAAAAATAAAAACAAATATAGGCAAATAAATAAATAAACTGTGGGCCCTGAATCTATAATCTATGAAAGTTTAACTTTTTGAAAAGAATTATGGAAATTAATAAACTCTTCCATGACATTCTGATATTTTTTGGAAAGGGTCTGTGCATATATATATATATATATATATATATATATATATATATATATATATATATATATATATATATGCTTGTGTGTTAATATTAAAAACTTTTTCTATTGTAAATCAGGTAACTGTCCCGCATTTGTACCCCAGTATTTTGTCTCTGTGCTCTTTTAAGTGCATACATAAATTGTACATGTTATGTAATCTATAAATAGGATTTCATTGGGATAGTTCTCACTTTCTTTATACTGCTTGCCTGATATATTGGTATAACTGTATTAAAATATATTTTTGTATCATAGTTCAAATCACCATAACATTATAACTTGAACACAGTCATAACGGCCATGGAGGAAAAAAGATAGGTGTTAGTCATAGTTTGCCACTTAGGTTATGTATAGGTAAAATGTTTTTAATATATTGGATATTATTAAAATACAGAATATTTCTTATAATTTTTTTGAATTCTGTTTTTTATGGGTTTTATGAGCTAGCAGCCAGAATTATGTAAAAATAATCAAATAAATAATTCAAATTGTTTAAATTGTGGGCCCGGAATCTAAAACCTATGTGTTACACATTCCCGCTCACGCCCAGCGGTTCCTCGCTCTCCTTCACACACACCCACTCCATGTTCACGCCCCGCTGTCACACGCACCGCACCTCACACGCCCACTTCCACACCTGACACTAATGCTGGTAATCACAGATCACCCTCTCCAGATTATTAGTTGCAGGTGTGTCCCGTTGATGGCAGTGTCCTCTTAAGCCGCCGTTCCGGATCCATCGGCGCAGAGTTTTTTGGTTTCACCCGGTTCGTACACGCTGTCGCTTCTTGTTTCGCGCTTCAGCTCTGTACGTGCTTCTACGCTCCTGGCGAGACGTCTCCGATGCTTCTTCTTATTCGCTGCCTCTTCTCAGGATCGCGCTCATTCCTGAAGGACTTCGCGGACTCCACGGCACGCCTTCGCCTCGCCAACGCTTCGCTCCGCTCGCTCGTTGGTTAAGTGGTGAGCTGCGGCTCCCCGCCGCCTCTCGTGTGCGATTGTATCTGAACTTTGTGTTTATTTGTTTTTTTCACTTTATTCCCGCCTGGAGGAAATAAACTCTTTTTTTACGCACAAATACGCCTCCCTCCGTTCCTCCGGCTACGGGACCCTGCATTTGTAACATAAAACTCTGCCCATAGTACTAAGACGATGGAGCTGACTGAGGAGATTCTGCAAGCGCAAGGGCGCGCCCTGGTGGAACTTCAAAATGGGCTCAGCGAGATGACCTGGGCAATCCAGACGCTGATGGGTCGTCTGTCCGAGTTGGAGCGCGGTGGTCCCGTGCCTGGTACCACGGGTATGCCATTTTCTCCACCGCTTCCACCGGACACCGATGTGCCTCCCCCACCCACCACTACCCCTTATCGCCTTTCGGAACCTGAACGGTTTGACAGAAGCCCAGACAATGCCGGTCTTTCCTTATGCAATGTGCACACTACCTCCGCAGCCACCCGCATTCCAGCGAGGTCGACAAGATCTCAATGATTATCTCCCGGCTGACTGGCAAGGCGAGCGAGTGGGCAACGGCCATCTGGGAGGCACAGGGCCCTGAATGCCGGTCATTAGCGGTGTTCCATGAGGCATTCCGGACCATCTTCGCCCACCCCTTGGAGGGAGAGGCTGTGGGGACACGGCTGTACCGGCTTCGCCAGGGTTCCCGATCGGTGTCCGACTATGCTCTAGAGTTCCGGGTGTTGGCAGCGAGGACTGGCTGGAGTCGGTCGATGCTTACAGTTATGATCCGAGAAGGACTGCGCCGAGAGATTCAGCGCGAGATCGCTGGCCGGGACTTCGGCGCTTCTCTGGACACTTTGATCCGTCTGGCCGTCCTGATGGAACAGTATCTCTCTACAACTCCGTCAGCGCGATCTTCCGGACGTCCACCCGCAGCCCTTCCAGAGTGGAGGGAGATCAGCACCCCCTCGGCTCCTCGAACCCCGGATGCTGAGCCGATGCAGCTGGGACGTTCCCGGCTTACCTCGCAAGAGCGTCACCGCCGGGTCCAACAGGGCCTGTGTCTTTACTGCGGGAGCACGGACCATGCCCTACAAGACTGCGAGGCTTGCCCCGGCCGACGCGTCCGCCCTTCTCCTACTACCACCCGGTCTACCCGTGAGAGGCCCGATGTCGCGGGGAATGTTTCTGGGAAGGTTAGGCAGCAGACATTTTGTTTAACTTCTGTTTTATCGTTCAAGGGTTCTTCAGTAACGACTGCTGCGCTGGTGGATTCCGGAGCGGACGGCAACTTTATCGACCAGGGGTTCTGCCGTCGATGGGGCATTTCTGGTCTGCCACTCGAGACCACCTTTTCTATTCAAGCCATGGACGGCAGCTCTCTACCATCTGGGGGGGGGCTCATACTACCACACCCCCCTCCTCATGGGGATAGTGGAGAACCATTCTGAGGAGATTAGGTTCTTCATCATCTCCTCTCCCTCTGTTCCTATCATTTTAGGGCTGCCCTGGCTGAGGCTTCACGATCCGGTGATCTCTTGGACCGAGCTGGGGATCCGGTCGTGGTCATCTCGGTGCGCTAGGACGTGCAATCCTCCTCCCTCACGCCACGTGTGTTCGGCGGCTAGGGTGTCATCGGTCTCCCAGTTGCCTCCTCAGGTGCCAGAGGTTTACGCCGATCTTGGTAAGGTTTTTAGCAAGACTTTTGCCAACAACCTTCCTTCCCATCGCCACTATGACTGTGCCATTGACCTGGTGCCGGAGGCTAAATTACCACACGCGCGCCCTTATCCCCTCTCGGCTCCTGAGACGCGGGCCATGCAGGATTACATCGCCGAGGCCCTAAGTAACGGCTTTATCCGCCCGTCCAAGTCCCCTGCGGCCTCGGGGTTTTTCTTTGTCCCCAAACAAGGGGGAGAACTACGCCCTTGCATGGACTTCCGTGAGCTTAATAAAGCCACCAAACTCTACCCTTATCCATTCCCACTGGTACCCTCCAACCTAGAACTTCTGCATGGGGCGCGCGTGTTTACTAAACTGGACCTTCGGAATGCATACAACCTGGTTCGCATTCGCAAGGGAGACGAATGGAAGACCGCATTTATCACCAACTCGGGGCACTATGAGTATCGGGTGAGGCCTTTCGGCCTCACCAACGCCCCTGCGGTCTTCCAGGCCTTCATTAACGACGTGCTTCGGGAGTTTCTCCACCAAGGGGTTATCTTTTACCTTGACGACGTGCTGGTTTTTTCTGAGGATCTGTCCTCCCATGTTGCCTTAGTTCGGCGGGTGTTATCACGTCTCCTCGCCAATGGGTGTAGGTTAAGGGGGAAAAGTGCGTTTTCCACCGGGACTCGGTCTCCTTTTTGGGGTTTATCATCTCCAATAAGGGGATCGAGATGGACCCCGGCAAGGTGCAGGCGGTCGTAGATTGGCCGACGCCATCTTCACCCCGAGATCTACAACGATTCTTGGGGTTCGCTAACTTTTATAGACGTTTCATCCGGGATTTTAGTCGGATTGCGCTGCCCCTTACCACTAGCCTTAAGGGTAACCCCTCCGCGTTGCACTGGAGCCCGGAGGCGGAGCGGGCCTTCAACTCTCTTAAAAAACAATTCACCACTAAACCGGTGTTGGCCCACCCGGACCCCGGGCACCAGTTCATTGTGGAGGTGGACGCCTCTTGTAGTGGGGCAGGCGCCGTACTTTCCCAGTCCACGGGGGGGGTTAGCTCAAACACGTCCGATCGCGTACTTCTCCCGCAAATTCCTGCCGGCCGAATGTAATTACGGGATCAGGGACCGGGAGCTGTTAGCCATTAAATTGGCCTTGGAGGAGTGGCGTCATTGGCTTATGAGAGACTCTCTCCCCGTTCTAATACTGACTGACCATAAAAACCTGGAATTCATCAAGAGTGCGCGGCGCCTCAATGCACGCCAAGCCCGTTGGGCCCTATTTTTTACCCAGTTTAACCTCCAGATCCGCCCGGGGTTGGAGAACAACAGGGCCGATGCTATTTCCAGGCTTTATGGCCCCTCTCCATCGGATCCTGAAAACAGTAATTCCATTATTCCCGTTACTAAATTCCCGGGTCTGATCCGGTGGGAGGTAGATACCCAAATTCAGGAGGTGTTGCACACTACCAACATACCACCTAATTGCCCCGAGGGTAGGACGTACGTCCCTGTGGCTTTTCGGCCCCGTATTATCACGTGGGCCCACGTGTGTACTGGTCATCCGGGCGTCCTTCGTACCATCCAGCTTATCCAACAGAGGTACTGGTGGGAGTCCTTACAGGCGGACGTACAATCCTTTGTGCGCTCCTGTTCCACCTGCGCGGCCTGTAAGACCCCCCGGGTGCTTCCAGCGGGTAAGCTGTGCCCGTTGCCAGTGCCGGAGCGGCCCTGGGCCCACATAGCCTTAGATTTTGTGTCTGGTCTCCCCTGCTCCAATGGCTACAACACCATCCTCTCGGTCCTCGATCGGTTCTCCCAGGGGGTTAAGCTTTTCCCCCTTAAGGGGCTGCCCTCGGCATTCGAGACGGCCAAACTATTGTTTTCTCGAGTGTTCAACTCGTTTGGGATTCCGGAGGTTATTTTGTCCGATAGAGGCCCCCAGTTTACGTCGGCCGTGTGGAAGGCATTTTGCGAAAAGCTGGGGTCCTCTGTCAGTCTCTCCTCGGGGTTCCACCCCCAGACCAAAGGGGCGTGTGAACGCTCGCATCAGGAGACAAATAAATTTCTCCAGATTTATGCTCATCGCAATCCGTCCGATTGGTCGCGGTACCTCCCCTGGGCGGAGATTGCCCAGAACTCGCTGCGCCACTCAGCCACCGGGCTCACCCCTTTCCAGTGCGTGCTGGGCTACCAGCCCCCGTTTGCACCCTGGAGCGGGGAGGAGTCTGAGGCTCCTGCAGTTGACGCGTGGTTTTAGCGCAGCGAGGAGGTCTGGGCACAGGTCCACCAGCGGGTAGAGGCAGGTATCCGGAAAAAAACGCTTCGCAGATCGCTCTTGAGGTGACACTCCCCAATATAAGGTAGGCGACATGGTGTGGCTCAGTACTCGGGATATCCGGTGTCGTCAGGGTTCCCGAAAACTCCTGCCCCGGTTTTTGCGCCCTTTCCAGATCGAGGCCATCATTAATGAGGTCACGGTTCGGCTGAAGCTCCCGCGCCATTTGCGGGTGCACCCGACCTTTCACGTCTCCCTTCTGAAACCTTTTGTTCCAGGACCACTGGAGGCTAATTGGGCAGAGTCCAATAGAGAGACACCGGAGGAAGAAGAATCTAACATCTACGCCGTGTCCTCTCTGTTGGACTCCCGCCGGGGCAAGGTACAGTACCTGGTTGATTGGGAGGGATTCGGTCCTGAGGAGAGGAGCTGGGTTTCGGCCGAGGACATCCTGGACCCGAGCATCATCAGGGAGTTCCACCGGGATCACCCCGACCGCCCCACCCCTTGGCGTAGGGGTCGCCCGCCTCGCCGTGGTCCACGAGCGGGGTCTCGAGTGAGCAGCTCCCAGGTAGAACCGCCTTTATCTGTGGGGGGGGGATGTTACACATTCCCGCTCACGCCCCACGGTTCCTACCTTCACACACACCCACTCCATGTTCACGCCCCGCTGTCACACGCACCGCACCTCACACGCCCACTTCCACACCTGACACTAATGCTGGTTATCACAGATCACCCTCTCCAGATTATTAGTTGCAGGTGTGTCCCGTTGATGGCAGCGTCCTCTTAAACCGCCGTTCCGGATCCATCGGCGCAGAGTTTTTTGGTTTCACCCGGTTCGCGCTTCAGCTCTGTACGTGCTTCTATGCTCCTGGCGAGACGTCTCCGATGCTTCTTCTTATTCGCTGCCTCTTCTCCGGATCGCGCTCATTCCTGAAGGACTTCGCGGACTCCACGGCACGCCCCCGCCTCGCCAACGCTTCGCTCCACTCGCTTGTTGGTTAAGTGGTGAGCTGCGGCTCCCCGCCGCCTCTCGTGTGCGATTGTATCTGAACTTTGTGTTTATTTGTTTTTTTCACTTTATTCCCGCCTGGAGGAAATAAACTCTTTTTTTACGCACAAATACGCCTCCCTCCGTTCCTCCGGCTACGGGACGCTGCATTTGTAACACTATGAAAGTTGAACTTTTATTTTTTTGGGGTCTGTAGCTAATGTTTAAGGCATTGCTCTATTTAACACTTTTTTAGCAGCAAAAATCATCTTTTTCTTTCCCATATTGCTTCAAATCTGTGGTCTGTTTAATACTGTGGAACATCCTTCGTAAGTAGTTTTTCTTTAATTGGGCTCACCTGGTAAACTAATTATCACAGGTGTCTGAGATTGATTTCAGTGATCCAAAATGATTCAGCCCTAAGACACATTACCCCTCTATGAGTTTAATGGAAAAACAAAAAATTTGTCTAATCATTTGGAATGCAGTGTATAGATTAAAGTGCTCCTCCGGACTGATGCAATGCACACCACTGAATGAAAGCTTTTTTAAAGAATATTGTCTTGCAAAATGTATAAATTAGGCTGCAGAAAGGTTATTCTGATTTTTGGCTATCACAAAAAAGAAAATGATGGGGTTAATTATTTAATAAAAAATATACAACATGATGAACTTAAGTACGCATATTGTGCAGATATATAATGTATATGTAAGTATGTCACAGAGACTAAATCGATCTTAATTTGTCTTTTTACATACTTATAAACAACTCATTAATGACTTCAATATACAATATAATTTGTGGAACACAACAGACTTTGCATATCTCCCAGCTTGCCTTTGTTTTGCTGAGTAGCATTTTAAAGTAATGAAAAAAGGAACATCCTGACCCCCCCCCCCCCCCCAAGTTGTGGGGGAGTTCATCACTCATTCTGGGTTGTCCCTGCCGAATGGTGGTCTGTAATTACTTCGGTGCCACAGGGAAAAACTTTTAGCACTGAGCTAAGAGAGAAAGAGAGCTGTGATTTCTACCGGAGTAATTAGAAGGATATTGTATAAGAGAAGCTGGAGATTTCCCCAAGTGAGTAAAGTGGATGAACACAGAAGGAAATACACTCAGGGAAAGAAACCACCGATGGCAAAGCCATTAGATGCTCAGCTGCACTTTATACTTCACATCATCTAACTGAGGGCTTAGTGTGTAAGTACGCAATGTGCAGAGCAATAAAAGAAATCAAAAATGTTATTTTTATCAAAAAAATTACAGGTCAGTGTTAGAAAACTTAAAAATTATTTAACTATGGAGTGCATATCCAAATTCACTATTGGGGAATATATGGAAGGATGGCAAAAATGTAACTTGAAAGGAGAGTATGTAAACAAGCTGGCATCCTGTAAGAAAAAATGAAATTTAACTGAACACCTGATCAATTCAAAAAGTACAAGCAACTTTTAGGTCTATAAAAACAAGATATATTAGAAAATTTAAGCTTAGAATAATAACAAAAAATATATTTAGTCCAGATTTAAACCACTGAACAGTAGATTCATGTAGTTTACCCTCAATACAGACAGAAGATGATACTTTCAAACTGAGACCACCAGCTTTACTTGGAGTCATAAAAACTGGCCCATGCCAACCTGGACCTTTCATGTTGATCAGGTTTCATGAACCTCTAGCTGATTAGTGTTCTAGCTCACAATTCTTTTAAATTCTCATCAAGACAGTGGCCGATCTCAATACCTTGTGGACTGGAAATGAGCTGAGGAGTGTTCTAAAGTTTTGTTCCATGTAACATTCTTGACTGTAAACTTTAATGTTTAATTTTTGATGTTCATGTGGATTTTCATTTGACAGTTTGACAGCTCAAAGTTAGACATCCTCAGGATGAACAAGGAGTCAAAGAGAAAGTAAGATATCGAGCAAAAACAAACTTTGATTTGAAGTTTCTCTCGATACCTTGCTGTACACTGATGCTTTTCAGATGGTAAACGCCTATATAGACAAATCAAATACTGGTAATGTGATTGAATTTGCCTATTATATAATATAATTGATACATTGTATAGTCAAAATTGTAACATAATGAATCCCTGTAATGCTTTGTAATTTTGTTATACATTTTTGCAAAGTCCATGACTTTCCTAGGTGTAAAACCACAGGGAATAAAACATAATTCACAATGTCCAGATATTAATGTAAACTACAATAGGGATAATGTTCAACATTCTAAAACTTAAATATGTTACTGTGATGGCATCACGGTACCATCTGGGGGGAGAAGAGGTAGAGCTGATGCGTTGATCAGGGAGATTAATTAGCACACCTGATGCTGCTCTGCCTGATGACGTGTGCAAGCTTATAAGCTGTGACATCACATACCATGGGGAGAGAGATGTCCTCCTGCCTCCATGCACATGGTCCTGTGCCCTCCCACTACCATTACAATTGTTAGTACATCTGCACTTAGCAATAAACAATTTATTTAACACTTTTTTTGCTCAGTTTGTTACTATGAAGTCTGTAATTGACATAAAGCTACAAAAGAAAATCCTATAGCTACACACCACAGAAAAAACCAACCTGTAAATACCATAAAAACTGCACACCATTATCATTCAGGAAAATAAACTCATTTTTTTTGGGTGAAAAATTATTTTATGGCAAATACATTTTTGAATTTTTTATTGAGCTATGAACCTGAAGAATTTTCACCAAAGTTTGTTCACCATCATTATGTAGTACTCTTAACCTTAGTTGCTCCAGGGGCATTCTATAGTAGCTGACCATGTGCGCTGACCCAAACCATCAATCAGGGATAGTTATAAATTGCTTTGGATAAAAGCTACTGCAGAATGACAATGATTTAAAGTTTTTATTTTAATGATAATACTTTTGTTATTATTTAAAGAATGCCATGACGTTATTTTGTATATTCATTTCAGTGTTGAATTTAATGACACTAGGCCTGGAAGAAAGGTGGTGAGAGGAATAAACCTAAAGGTTTACTGAGCAATGACATCCTAAATACACTAAATCCCTCCATACAACTCCACTGTGAATAATTAGATATTGAGAAACGATTTTGTATCATCCTACATTTAATAACAGCATGTTGGTTTCAGATAAATATTCCATTGTGGGGTAACCATACACGTACATCATTGGGAACAATACTGTGAGAACCACACTGTGTAAATATGTATATTAACAGATAATGTTTATATTATTTATTACATGTATGTTTGTATGTATATATACAGTATGTTTTAATGGGTTAGGCAAATGGTACTTATGGTTATGGTTAAAAGTTCCCACAAAATATGTTATCCATAATGTGAATAAAAAAACACAATTGGGTGTTCTTGCTTAAACAAATATAGCAATGTAAAAGAAAAAGACAATATCCCTCATCACAGCATCTTTCTCCCTCCATTGTGAAACTGCAGTCTTGTAAAGATCTTTGTCATACTGATGTATAAACTGATTGCTAAGTGTCCAGACACCTGACTTCTAAAAATCAGACACGAATTTTAACTCACACTTCTTCACTACTTTGGAAAGCACAGCTGTACACCTGCACCTTCTTGCAATTATCCAGCAATTAGTAGGAAATAGTGGCCTGTGGTCTGAAAGTGACAGTGATCAAGTAGCAGAGAATTACCAACATGAAATAAAATTACCTAATTTGCAGCTAAATTACATTCCAGCTAACTGCATCCAAAGTTGGTTCCAACTAGATGAAAGTTTTTAGTCACACAGTATGACAAAACAGAAGCCGCTGTACCTGATGATATGCTGTCAGCACACCAATTGACTTTAGTTTTAATTTAAATACATTTTGGAGTTTTTCTTAAAAACTGTATTTGCTTAATTCAGTGGTGGTGCAGTGGCGTCTGGGGACGGAGAGGAGAGGCGGAGCCGATGCACTAATCAGGGAGATTGATTAGCACACCTAATCTGGCTTCGTCTGATGGCATGTGCACGTTTATAAGCTGTGACATCATATGCCGCGGGGAGGGAGATTTCATGGACCCGACGGGAGCGGGAATTTTGGCTAGCGACACCATGCCAACATTTGTAGTTTACGTGTGACGCTAAATGCAGTGTGTAATAAAGCCTGTTTCTCATTTGTGTCCCTCCGTTACATTTTGGTGCTGAAACGCAGGATAAATGAGGACTCGAGACAGGAATTTTCTCCCAACAGGAACAGGTTTTGTTACGTCTGGGCCTTCATAGCTGAAAATATCTGAATTACAGACCGATGTTAATTATATTTTGTACATGAATAATTATTAAATAATTTCAAATGGTCTGTCTGCTTCCTTTCATAGCATTTCCTTTGGTTGTTTAACTAGATAATAAAAGTGATGGAGAATGTGTGTTACTTTATAATTTTGTTTAATTAGCTTAAGCAGTGTATGTATTTATAGAGCTTAAGTGCTCTATAAATACATACAACTTGTACACAATGGTGGTAATTAATGATCAAACTTCACGTTTTAATTTTTGGACAAAATATGAGTGAAGACACTGACACTATGGGAGTGAGGTAGGATGAATTACATTTAGAAAGGGATGAGGTAACATATTACAGCTACAAAAATTTGTGTAATTTAGTATTTTTTTCACAATATGCTACATATTGTGTCAGTGTGTTTGAGATTTGTGTTTAATTGCTCTTTAGGCTACTTGGATGCCTTAAACTTATACTGTAAATAAAACCAGACATTTATTGACCTGCTTTATAATACTACAGTGTTGATTCATCGATAAATCGAAAAAATGATCGACTGATTAATCGATTATCAAAATAATCGTTAGTTGCAGACCTATTGGTGATACCATAGACTTCTAGCAGGCTAACGTTATGTCAGCATATTCACTCCCTCTGATTGGAGAGTACTATTGATAAGTGAATATTTTCAGCCAATTCAAACTTATTATGGAAATACAACTTGACTTTCAGCATTAGCTTCGATGGCAATAGAAAAATACTTCTTAATGAAACTAATTGAATTATTTTTAAGGAAAACGTAGGATGGATTTTGTGTAAAAATAATAAGTATTTAATCAGAATTTTTGGTGTTTTTTAAATAATATTGCATTTTTATAAGGTTAACATTGGTGATTTATTTATGTGTGGCTAAACAAGTGTAATGGGTCAGGTACGAATGAGGACCAGAGACAGAATTCCACAGGCTCAGACTCTATTTAAACATTATTTTAATTTCATTAAAACACGTGTTTGGTATCTGCCGGTCACTTGTGTTCCAGCAGCTTGTGGTCGAACTTTGCAGCTTATAAAGGGTGCACATGTTTATCAGTCAGAGCAGTGTCAGGTGTGTTAACTATCAGTAAACAAAGTTAATTTCTCTCCCAAAGGCTTTCTTCATCAGTGCTGGTGAAGATGCTTTTATTCAAAGCAACTTAGTCTACCAACTATATGGTTGAGTCAGAACACAGGGTTGATGTTAAGGTGTAGATCTCAAGCTTGGCAGTGTTGGGTTGGTGATCTGGGATAGTCTTTGCTGGCATTTCACCTGGCATATATAAATAAATTTTTTAAACTTGAAACAGTACCCCTGGAGCAATTAGAGTTTAGAGGCTTGCTTAAGGACCCACATTGTTAACTTCACTTGTCCTGGGATTTAAACACTCAACCTTCATATTGACAGCAGAAAACCTTAACCACTGAGCTATATCAGAACACACAAAAGACAATACAAAATGTAAGAAAAGACACCCTATAATATTAACAATAAAATCATGTTTGTGGCCTGGCAGATTCTGTCTCTAATCCTCATTATGTCCAGGCATGTTACACTGCTGCCAAAACTAGGGACCATGATGACATCACATGGTTTAACAAAGACATAATAAGCCTAAAGGGGATGGAAGGCTCTGGTCCCATTCCGATGTGTTAGGGCTTGGCTGGGTCAAGTGAAATGTAACCCAGCAGCTGTGCCAAAAACACAGATGCCAAGGTGACAATGTACACTACAACTGAGAACCTGCAGAGCGAAGTGTTGACAAAGAGCCCACCGACAGACAGTTTCAGAGTCATGTACATGAAGTCAGGCAAAGAAACAAGAAGAAACTGCAACCCCCATTTCTCTTTCTCGATCTTTTACACCTCCCATACCATTTTCTCTGTTCCCTTGTGTATTTTACCCAACCCAGTATGTTTACAGTCTTGTCTTTTGCAGATGGGAGTGACCAGCACTGTACACACAGAGATGAGAACTGGGCTGGCATGGTGGTGAGCCATTGTGCAGCTTGACAAATACACCATGTATGTAACATATTCAGCATGTTCTCCAGTAAGATAGTATAGACAGCAGCTCATCCTCTTGGCACTTTGTGGGTCAAGAAAACAGAAGGCTGAAGCTTAGCTGGGGCAAGCAAATGGTTTCCAAGTGTGTATTGTACATTTACATTTACATTTAGTCATTTAGCAGACGCTTTTATCCAAAGCGACTTACAAATGAGAACATTACAAGTCAGAAGTTATGCCGAAAACCAACTATACTGTAAATTCATCAAACCTGATTGTTTTTTGATGCTGCATCCACCCGCCCCCCTGTTTTTTTAACAACAGGTATTTGTTAAATACTTCTGTATCATAAAACAGAAGATGACAGAGTGGCAGTGACAATGCTGAAGCACCTGCTGCTCCTGTTTGCCCATCCAACAATAACCAGGAGGACAAACAAAGGAAAAGAATCCAGAGCAGGTCCTGTGGCTATTGAGATGAATCACGCAGGTGTTAATTTGCTAGAGAGTCGAGGAAATGTATACTTAAAGGCAGGTTGTAATTTAGACTGCAGACTGAAAGTCAGCAACTGAATGAGAACAGCTGCATGGGATCATTTATCCATTCATGGTTAACTTTGTTCCAAATCACCAACTTAATGACCAGTACTGTCATTTCACCACTTTAATCAGAACCCAGTAAAAACCATGGTACTCAAATGCTGAATGTCTAGAGAGTCCTTGACTGAGTACTCTGCAGTTTCTGCTTCTTCTGCTGTTCTAGCCAGCAGTACTCATTCTGCACTTTTAAATTCTGTCAGCTACTTAATTGCAATGTCTTTTTTTTGGTTTTCTATTGAGAGATTATGGACTTCTTTTTGGGTGGGGTGTTTCTTAAGCCTAAAATGGCATCTCTAACATATTTCTATATAAAACTTAGTTACATACGGGGGCGGCTTAGTGGTTAGCACATTCATCACTCAGTTTTGGGGATCCAGGTTCAAATCCCAATCTGGGTGGAGTTTTCATGTTCTCCCTGTTCCATGTTGGTCTCCCACAGTTAAAAAAAACATGGATTCAAGGTAAATTGAATGCCCTAATTTGCCCCATATTGTTTGTTTGTGTGTGTTTGTGTGAGTGAGTGTGCCCAGCAATAAATTGGCACACTGTCCTGGGTGTATCTGCCCAGTGACTGAACCGGTCTTCCCTAGATGGGCATGGGGAACCTCCCAGTGACCCTAGTAAAGGATTAAAAAATAGATAATGAATGAATAGTTACATATGTAACATAATGTTCCATAAAACTAAATTGCAAGCAGTACAATGACCAGAAACTGGATTTTCCTTTATATGGGTGCAATTTGTAGGTTTAATTCACTATTTATAATATATTGGGAACCTATCAGAGAAGCTAGAAGAAATTCATTATGGAGAACATGCAAACTCTGGGCCAGTCATAGACATGTGATTAATAAACCAGCCTTGCGACCTGAGGTCCCCAGTTTGATTCCTGGGCCCACTAAGTACTATGACTGAAGTGTACTTGGGCAAGCCTCCCAACCCAAATTGCTCCCCGATTGCCCACCGCTCCGTGTGGGTTTCCTCCGGATTCTCCGGTTTCCTCCCACAGTCCAAAAACATGGATCAAGTCAATTGAGTCAACTGAGTTCTCCAAATTGCCCAATATAGAGTGTGCCTGTTTGAGTAAGTGTGTGCCCAGCGATGGATTGGTGCCCTGTCCTGGGTGTATCTGCCCAGCACCCGAAACGTTCTTCCCAGGATGGGCATGGGGAACCCCCCCTGACCCTAATATAGGATAAAGTGGAAGATAATGAATGAATGAATGAATGAATAATACATTTGTTTACTTTTACTGTAAAAACTTTCACTGTTACAATTTAGAAAAACAACACTTCAATTTATCCCTCAACAAAATAATCAACGAAATGTTAACATTTAACATTTCATTAAGTTTTTTTTTT
>JAFMOD010000365.1:448435-461500 GCA_019802435.1 Corydoras maculifer
ATAAACAGGTTATATTGATTGTAATCTAATAGAAATGACCCAAGTAGATCATACATTTTTAAACACGATCAGAACAGGATCAGAAAAGAAAACCACTAAAAAATGCAAAAATCACCAGACAACACTGTTGTCAATATTTGCATTGTCATGGTCTTTAAAGAAACATTTTTAAATGTGTATTGTTTTATTTAATTTATTTGAAATATCCACAGTAATTCATTGTCTACAAATGTTTTTACTATTTTTAAACTCCTTGCAAACAAGCTGAGAAACAAAGAGAAGTAATTTGTGTATAATTATACTATGCTTTGGTTTTAAGTAGGTCATATTGATCTAAAATTTATTTTAAAATGAATTAAAACATAAAACAAGGTTTAAACAATGCTTAAATCAAACACACACCTGTCCAAACCTGTCACACAATCCTTGGTCATGAAGACAAACATAAAAAAAGAATAAAAACCTGCCGGAACTGGCTTTAACACACAAACTAACACACACACACACACACACACACACACACAAGCACACTCTGCATGGGTACTGGCTGATAAACACATGTTCCCACAGTGCGCTGGTGTGTGGGATAAAATTTTTTTGACTGAGTGTGTGTGTGAATTGGGGGGTGGTTGTGTGGTGATAGTATGTGATATTCATGAAGACAGATGGCATCACAGAGAGACAGAGTGTGACCTTGACATCTATGCCATGTACAATCGAGTTTCTCTCTCTTTGTATTTATGTGTATGTGTATAAGCAAGCACATAACCATATAATGTACTTATCCAAGTAATCCATTAATTTATTTATTTGTAATTCTGGCTGCCTCATCTGTGATAGTTGTCAGTAGTCAGTAGAGCATTACCTGCTAAAGATAGAGTGTCAACAATAATATTTTTCACTGTATATCTGAAAGGTTAGATTTCATTATCCTAAAACCATTTTAGAAACATCCGGGTTATGAGAAGATATTAACATATATATGATGATATTTTTTCTATTTATTAGAATATAATTATACATACATATATATATACACACACACACACACATGTTGAACAATGGTTACAACTTGCCCCCCACTCTTAAAAAATTAATAATATTTTCTGTTTATAATACAGTACACAGAAAAATATAAAACACTTGCATTTGGGATATGTCCATGTAAAATAAGCTAAAAAAAAAAAAAAAAAGAAAAATGAATGGCTTGGCTTTTTTTTTTTTTTTTTGAAAAGGAGAGGGCTTGGCAATCACACACACACACACACACACACACACACACACATACAGTGTGATTCAAACACCTAGTGAAACTGCTGGCATAGGGCAACATAGGGCAAAGTAGATAGCTGTTATGATTTTATAGAGTGGCATGGTTTGTACAGTTTATAACATAGCCAGGATTGTCAGAGTGTGCGATAAAATAAAAATATAAAGAAGAGGAAATGGGGAAAACAAAAGATAAGAAATTATTATTTGGTTGTTCATTAAAAAGTGTCTCACAGCATCAGTGGAAGGGCGGCATGGTGGCTTAGTGGTTAGCATGTTCATCTCTCAGCGCTGGGGATTTCAGGTTTGAAACCCAATATGGATGGAGTTTCCATGTTCTCCGCATGGCCTTACTCTGTGTTATCCAGTTTCCTCCCACAGTCCAAAAACATGGATCCAAGGTAAATTCCATCCATTATCTTCTGCTTTATCCTCTATTAGGGTCGCGGGGGCTCCCCATGCCCATCCAGGGGAGAACGTCTCGGGCGCTGGGCAGATACACCCAGGACAAGGCGCAATTCTATTGCTGGGCACACACTCACTCACACAGACATGCACACAAACACACTATATGGGGCAATTTGGAGAATTCAATTGACCTTGATCCACATTTTTAAACTGTGGGTGGAAACCGGAGAACCCGGAGGAAACCCACGCGGACACGGGAAGAACATGGAAACTCCACCCAGATTGGGATTCGAACCGGGAATCCCTAGCACTGAGAGGCGAACGTGCTAACCACTAAGTCACCGTGCCACCCCCAAGGTAAATTGAAGGTTCTAAATTGCCCCATAGGCGGCACGGTGGCTTAGTGGTTAGCACGTTCGCCTTTCAGCTCTAGGGATTCCCGGTTCGAATCCCCATCTGGGTGGAGTTTCCATGTTCTCCCCGTGTCTGCGTGGGTTTCCTCCGGGTTCTCCGGTTTCCTCCCACAGTCCAAAAACATGGATCAAGTCAATTGAATTTTTCAAATTGCCCCATATAGAATGTGTCTGTGTGAGTGAGTGTGTGCCCAGTGATGGATTGGCGCCCTGTCCTGGGTCTATCTGCCCAGCGCCTGAAACATTCTCCCCTGGATGGGCATGGGAAACCCAACCGCGACCCTAATAGAGGATAAAGCGGGAGATAATAAATGAATATAATTGCCCCATATAAAGTGTGTTTGTGTGTGTGTGTGTGTCTGTGTGAGTGACTGTGCTCAACATTCTGGATGTATCTGCCCAGTGCCCAAAATGTTCTCCCTCTGGATGGGCAAGGGGAACCCCCCACGCTCCTAATATAGGATAAAGTGGAAGATAATGAAAAAAATGAATGAACAGCATCAATGGTTATTTCCTGATGGGTTCAGTTACAACTTGATTCTTCAAGCCAACTATTTGATTATTTTCGATATTAAGGAACTCCCCACGATACGTTTTGATTCAATACTCAATATTTTTCAAATTAAATCTAGTTTTAAATAAATCAACAAAAACCCATGTGGACACTGGGAAAATATGGAAACTCTAAGCAGATTGGGATTCGAACCAGGATCCCCAGCACTGAGAGGCGAACGTGCTAACCAATATGCCACCATGCTGCCCTTACTCACCAACATGTTTTACAGTTTTGTGAGCAGTTCCTAAGTTTGGAGAAGCAGATATCTTTTGCGGAATTAGTTTTATGGAAGTTGCATTCTGTATTGGTTTGATATGGGACGTAACACCTCATTATAGAGCAAAGGACAATTCCATATTTTATGGGAGTGTAACATTTGTACACGGTATTGATGCTGCTCGGCCACTCAAGGAGGATGAGTCCACCAATTACACCTTGGTCCTCCCAAGGTTTCTTCCTTAAAATAACAACATAACATTTTTTTGGCACTATAATTTCAGCTTGCTCTTTGTGGGTTTAAAGGATTACAACACTGTGAAGCTGCTTTGTGGCAATGTACTGTACTATTGTTAAAAGCACTCTATTAATAAATTACTTGAACTTAAACTTTTCACTTTCTTTGCCTTCTCCTTCTTGTGAAGTGTAAGTGAAGTGCAAGTTAAAAGACATTAATGAAGAAGTGCCTTCTGCAGTTTTGAAGTAGGTAGCACATGCTTTTAATTATGAAATAAAAAAAAGAAATTTAAATAATTTGGTTATAAAGAGACTAACCTTAATATTTACACTTTTTACCTCAGGAAGTAAGGTTAAACAAGAGGTCTTGCTCAAAATGCAATGTTCTGATTGATGGGGTGTGGTAGCTCAGTGGTCAGGTTGTTGGACTATCAATCTGAAGGATTAAATCCCAAGTCCACTGAAGTTACCATTGTGGGTCTTTAACCCTAATTGCTCCAGAGATGCTGTGGCCAACCCAAGTCACATTGGATAAAAGCGTGTGATAAATGACCACATAATGTGAAATGTGCTCAGTTGGGCAGATCTGTGCAGCCCTCCAAACTACTTAAGATCTGTGCAGCCCTCCAAACTACAAAACAACAAAAAATTTATGGTTATTTAGTTAGCAACTTGATAAACAGGTTAATCTCAGTGTACACATCCCATTATATTTAATACAAACATTTACTGTACTCCTGCAACTTTCCTCCAGTATAACTTGGGCCACATTCATTGTAAATCATAAATATTAAGCAATTAATACATGAATATTAATTAATATATACCTTTTCAGTTTTATCATCTGGATGTACCAACCTAAAAATAGGTTGGTACATCCAGATGATAAAACTGAAAAGGTACATATTAATTAATATTCATGTATTGATTGCTTAATCAAGGCTTAATTTAGGTATTGAAGGAATCTTTTTTTTTTTTTTAAGTCAATTAACAAATTAAAGTTTTTAGATATGAATGCTTTTTTTCCTGTGTCTTAACCTTTTGTAATGGGTGTATATATGTTTGTTTAGGAAGATATTAAAATTATTTTAACCTATTGCTTGCTGAATTTAACTAAAAACACATATAAGCCATTATTTCATTTTAGCTTAAAAAATAAATAAATAAACAGTAACTGTCAAGAGGTTCATTGTCCTTGAAGAGTAAATTTTATTTTCTTTACTTAAAAAAATCGAACAATTCTTTAAAAAAAAAATAGAAACAGCACTTTATAAGTGGTACTTACTCTAGAATACTGTAGAATACAATAGAACTCATCAGTGTGTGTGTGCGTTTCTATACCTTTACAGGTGAGATGTGTGTGTGAGCCCCATAGCTGTGCAATGTGTCCATAGCAGCCAGGTTCTTGTCGCTCATGTGCAACATCTCAGCACTTTTACTGTGGGACAAATGGGCGGGGCTATGCTCCAGGGGTGGAGTCTCCTCATCCTGATATCTGTACTTCTACACAAATAAAAAAAGACAAAGTTTATGCACCAGTTTAATACAACCATTGCTGATTTAGCTTTACTACATGCATGTATTTTAAGACCAATAAAATAGCAACCATTAATTCTTGTAATAATAACACTGTAAATAATAACAGCTATAACAATGTATAGCTGCTCTGCCTGCAAACACTACCCAAGAGGAAACAGCCTCACTCTTGGGTGGGCTATGCTAACTTATTTTGTCCTTGGTATACCTCCTTGTAGAGAAGCGAGTCTTGGCATCTTAATTCTCACTTTTCATTTCTGCACAGATACACATACGCTTGAAAACCAGGTCATCCGGTCATTAGGTTTGTCAAACACTGTGTGCTATAGCAGACTGCCTTTGGTCTGTTGATGGCTCTACATGTTGATAGACAGGTACAAGTACTAAGATGTCGAAACTTAACAGTCAAAAGGCACACCACCATTCTCGTTTACTGACCTGAGCAATACTAAATCAGTGATGTTAGATAAATTTGTATTAATTAATTTAAAAATTATTTTGTGAGATGACTCGCAAAACGCAACATGGTGGCTTAGTGGTTAGCACATTCGCCTTTCAGCGCTGGGGATTCCGGTTCGAATCCCAATCTGGGAGGAGGGGGGGGGGGGGGGGGGGGGGGGGGGGGGGGGGGGGGGGGGGGGGGGGGGGGGGGGGGGGGGGGGGGGGGGGGGGGGGGGGGGGGGGGGGGGGGGGGGGCCCCGCGACCCTAGTAAAGGTTTAAGCAGAAGATAATGGATGGATTGATGGACTACTAAAAGGAAAATGAGTTCATATGTCAAATCTGAGTCTAGTCCTTGAGGGGTGACTTTTAAGTCAAAGCCAAGACTTTTTGATATTGGGTAAACAAGATTTTGGAGTTGTGACCAAGACACCAAAACACTTCACCCAACTGTAAAACATCGTGGTGACTGCATCATGGTGTGGGAATATTTTTCTTCAACAGGGAAAGCTGGCCAGAATTAATAGGGAGGTGGACAGAGCTAAACATGGGGCAATAGGATATCCATTAGAGGATGCAAAAGACTTAAAATTGGGGAAGATCTTAATCTTAATCTAGACTAAATATATACAGCCAGTGCTACAATGGAATAGGTTTAGATGTGAACATAAGTGAAACATGTTTAAATGTGTCCTGATGCAAATCATGTTAAGAATCTGTAGCAAGACCTGAAAATTGCTGTTTACAGACAAATTGCATCCAATCTGACTGAGCTTGTGCTATATGGCAAAAAAAATGGGCAAAATTTTCAGGCTTCAGTCATTAGGATAAACATAAAAATATATTTCTATATTTTCCATATGCTATTTTTGGGGAAAAGCAAAACAAAGCAAGCAAGGCAAATGCATTTTTCATTAAGACAGAAATAACAAACGGTAGTTTGGGGTTTTTCGATTCCTCCACATATTTAGCCTAAAATTTCAAATCCTAAAAGTTTTCAAAAGAAAAAAAATGCATAAAACAAATATTGACCTGAATCCCCAGCACTGAGAAGCGAACATGCTAACCACTAAACCACTGTGCTGCCTATTATATATCTGTTACTAGCAAAATTATGTTCACTTTTTGCATCAGGAGATAAGATGAGATCAGAATTAAAGTTCAACCAAACAACCTCTAAACAGCACTTGCAAATCACACATTTTAGCCAGTCTGCAATTTTCTAAAGATCTCATTAAAGAGCCAGACCAAATAAGGTCCTCAGAAATCGCTTTTGTTTATGCCATGATACACTTGGGAGAAGATCAGACTTTGAGAGATAACCTGTTCACAAAATACAACAGGGTGCTCACTCACACCCTATTGTAACCCATTGATCTAAATCACATCTAAATTACTTGTTAATCCTAAATGTTAGTGCCACATACTACTGCTACTCCCAGGTACAGTGGGGCCAAAAAGAATTTAGTCAGCCACTGATTGTGCAAGTTTTCCTACTTGGTCTGTAATTTTCATCATACGTAAACTTAGACAAAATAAGAAAAATAATCACATTATAGGATTTTTTTAAAAAATGTATTTGTAAAATACACTGTAAAATTAGTATTTGGTCAGCGACAAATGTCCAACTCAATACTTTGTAATATAACCTTTGTTGGCAATGACAGAGGTCAAACGTTTCCTGTAAGTCTTCACCAGGTTTGCAAACACTGTAGCTGGTATTTTGGCCCATTCCTCCATGCGGATCTCCTCTAGAGCCGTGATGTTTTGGGGCTGTTGCTGAGCAATACAGACTCTTGTATGAGTCTGTACAAATGTTCTATAGGGTTGAGGTCTGGAGACTGGCTAGGCCACTCCAGGACCTTGAAATGCTTTTTATGGAGCCACTCCTTCGTTGCCCAAGCAGTGTGTTTGGGATCATTGTCATGCTTGTCCAAAAACATGGATCAAGTCAATTGAGTTCTCCAAATTGCCCCATGTAGAGTGTGTTTGTGTGCGTGTCTGTGTGTGTGAATGTGTGCCCAGCGATAGATTGGCGCCCTGTCCTGGGTGTATCTGCCCAGCACCCAAAACGTTCTCCCCTGGATGGGCATGGGAAACCCTCCCGTGACGCTAATAGAGGATAAAGCGGAAGATAATGAATGAATGAATGAATATAAATAGCCAGACACTAGGGATGTCAATAACCATAAAGTTCTTAAATATTTCTAGCTTTACATATTTTATTAACAATTGATATTATATAACTTATACGCCAAAATTATTAGTAGTACTTTTTGAGTTTTTCAAAAAACAGAAGCCAGAAAGGGGATATTTTTACATTGGTCTAAAAACATAACAAGTCCAATGCTGAACTACAGCTGTCACGATGTTCAATCTCTTATTTGCATAATGGTAAACTTTGTTGTGTCACTGACTCTAACGTTTTCTCCCTTTTGTTGATAATTAATGACTTCTGGCTGCTTTGTTGCACCACTTCACTGGTTGTAAGAATGCAAGCTTTGGAATTAATTATATTATATTATAGGGCATGAAATCATAAATTCATAGTTTTGTATATAATATCAACAAAATATCTTTAACATTCCAGTCAGTTAATACAAAAAAATGTCAGAGGGGTTAATGACTCGAAATATATACTGAGACAGCCTGGATGTAGTCGCAAGACTGTGGGGGTCTTATGTGTTACAATGTGACAATTGGTCTTATTACAATGTGACAATGAGGCCACTGGACAGAGACAGAAAAGAGGGAAAGATGAGTGAGAACACAAAGGGAAATAAGAGCCGATCTATAAATTGGGGGAAGGGCTGAAACAAGAAAGGACAGAAGGAAAAAAATTTGACCCTGGAAACCAAGAGAAGCATAAAAGAGGATTTAACAAAAAAAAGGTGTATTAATTCAATAACAGCACATTAATTTAATATGTTGACACAAATGGGCTACTCATGTTGGATGTTGGAGAAGGGGGGTGGTTGGAGAGAAAGAGGACCAAAATATAGAAGAGTCAACTAAACAGAGGTCTCAAAACTGACTGGTAGGGGGAAAATGAGAGTGCATGTTAGTTAAGGGAAGCAAACACAAAATGGCCTAATGTATTCAACTGTCTCCACAACTGCACACTTGAAATAAGGCTGTTTGAGTTTGGTGTATTGGAAGGATGGAGGAGTGGTGACGACCACTATGCTTGAACCCATTCATTCATTCATTATCTTCCGCTTTATCCTCTATTAGGGTCGCGGTGGGGTTCCCCATGCCCATCCAGGGGAGAACGTTTCGGGCGCTGGGCAGATAGACCCAGGACAGGGCGCCAATCCATCGCTGGGCACATGCTTGAACCCAAAAAACATTACCACCTCTAATTTTATTTATTAAATTTATTAAATTTAAAGATAATTTTACATCAATCTATTATTATTGTTATTAATGGCCCATGATACGTGTTTTGGACTGTGCTCATATTTTGAATTTGTCTGATTTTAACAGGAACATTTTTATGGAGAGCAGAAATATTTTTTATATTTAAGGTATAAGGTTTAAGTTTATTTTTCTAAAATGGCCCAAGAGCAAAGAAAACTGAAGATTTTGATTTGTTATTTTTACTTTTGTGGAAAAGAATAATTTTTATTTCATTTTTCAAATGTTTTTTGAAGCACGTTCATAGTAACTTTTGACATGATGATTTTGACAAGAGATATTTTTTTAGAGAGCAAAGTATTTTAAGTTACATAAAGTTTAAGTTTATTTATTGTGAAATAATATTACTGTCTGTTTTTATTCCTATTAATGTTCAGAAAACATTTACTTTTAGTGTGTTTAATGAATGTTTATCATGTTTGGCCCACAACCTAAAGTGTGCTTTGAGTGTTGGCCCATGGTGCAATTGAGTTTTTCACCCTTGACACATGTGTATTATTAGGAACCTTCACTCTGTTCTTTAAGTATCATTTGGGTGGTGGATAATTCTAGCACTCAAGACACTCTCAGGTGCTAATTGGACAAAAAGATGCTTTTAAACAGAAGAACGAAGAAGATTTTAAACATTGTGTTCACTCTCTGTGCACTGTACTAGACTCATCTACTAGCCATGACCCATAGTACTTGATGGGAATTGAACCAGGGATCTTAAGGTTCTTTATTAAGCCATATACAATGTATATATGCATGTCTTTAATCAGTTAATATATTATTTTAATGTACTATATATATAATATACTTAATATATATGTGAGACTATGTGAGAGAAAAAGGTAATAAAATGGTTCCCTGAATTTTGGTTTGACACATAAGACAATGTTTTAGTAAAATATTAGCAACTGTTTACCATTTTTCTAACACAAAACTATCTGTTTGCAATAAGCTTCAATTGTGAAATGAAAACTATGACCTGGTTTTACTTTCACATTTTTTTGGTCAAAAATGGGGTAAAAAAAATAATAAAAAGAAAAGACCAACATCTCCAAGAGAGCTATACAATACAACTCTTTCAGACAATGATCCAAGCCAAAGTAGCATTGTTTAATAAGCTTTTCTACCACCTACTCCGTTAATCTGCTGTATATGTGTGTCTGTGAAAAGCATTAACGGAAACTCCATTATTAGAACATTTCCTGGTTCCTGTGTTATGGATATAATATAGTATCTCTCAAAAACCCAGTGAAATAGCAAGTGAATAACATTAAACAAAAACTTTTTAATATTAATTCCATTTGGTATGTTTTAGTTATTGCTATTAGTACTTAAATGCAGGTAGGACTGTTCTTATATGAATAGTGCACTTGAACCATCCTACTTGTAACTATGTACAAAAGGCACAAGGTAGCAAATTTATGTTTGTATAATGTGGGAAAAATAACTGGAAAAAGGTGTAACATTTTTTTTTAATCACAGTATCGGCTAAATAAATTTAAGCAGCTTAACAATTCAAATATTTTATTTTTTTGTCATATTTTATTGCATTCTTAGCTTTTATGTTGCAAGATAACCTCCGAGAATGGTTGAGCAGATACACAGCACTAATCAAACTGACTTAAGCACACACTAGTGTTTATTGTGGCATTGTTTCATGGTCTGAGTCAGTTCTTTATTAAGCACTCACACACAGAGCAACAGGAAAAAATCCACTGATCAGCAACAGGAAACGATCAGAACAAAAAAAACAGAAGCATGATAATAGAGCTTTAAAATACAGTATCAGTTTTCGAACAGGATCATTTTTACCCATATACTGTATGCACAAAATATCATTCTGAGAAGAATACGTGCATCACATTAACATTTCTGCAAACCAATTGTTTCCCAATTCTTAACATTGTCAAGCCAATCAAGAAAGAATTTCCCCACTGAACCTCCTTGTGCCCTTCTTTCGAATACAAACTAATACCAGCGAAGTTTTACTTGCGTCTGTGACTTTGACTTTTCGAAATCTTAGGCTTGAAACATTGCAAAGCTAAATTGAAAATTTATTATTGTAAAAAGAGTAAAAACGAAGGAAACTTCAACATAAGCCAGGATACAAGCCACACCATATATCACTCAAGTTTTCCACCCTCCTGACCAAGAGGACTGGAGGTCATCCATCTTAGAACAGTTAATGTTGCATCATTTTCAATGGGTGCCATTTTAATTTTATTTATTTTTTATTTATGCCTTGTGGTATTTATCCATCCATCCAGCATTTTCCCCTTTATTCTCTACTACTGTCGCAAAGGGGTTCCACATGCCCATCCAGGGGAGAACGTTTCGGGTGTTGGGCAGATACACCCAGGACATGGCGCCAATCTATCGCTGGGCACACACTCACTCACACAGACACACCCACATTCTATATAGGTAAATTTGGAGAATTCAATTGACCTCGATCCATGTTTTTGGACTGTGGGACAAAACCCACGCGGACACGAGGAGAACATGAAAACTCCACCTAGATTGGGATTCGAACCAGGAATTCCTAGCACTGAAAGGCGAACGTGATAATCAGTAAGCCAATGTACTGCCCACTGAGGTATTTATAAATGGCTTTAATTATGATCATTTTAAATAATTTAAATTATTTTGTTTGATAGGTACACAGTTTTCCTGAGACAACTACAATGTTTTTTTCTGTCAGTGACAGAAGTAAATAATTAACTTGATAGCCCCTTGGGATTACATTATATGCCCATGAAATGGTGGCAATTTAGACCCAAAAAGATAAGAACATAAGTTCATTCATTCATTGTCTCCCGCTTATCCTCTATTAGGGTGGCGGTGGGGTTCCCCATGCCCATCCAGGTAAGAACGTTTCGGGCGCTGGGCAGATACACCCAGGACAGGGCACCAATCCATCGTTGGGCACACACTCACTCACACAGACACACACTCTATATGGGGCAATTTGGAGAACTCAATTGGCTTGATCCATGTTTTTGGACTTTGGGAGGAAACCGGAAAAACCCGGAGGAAATCCATGCGGACACGGGGAGAACATGGAAACTCCACACAGATGGGGATTCGAACCGGGAATCCCTAGCACTCAGAGGCGAACGTGCTAACCACTAAGCCACCGTGCCACCAAGAACATAAGTTAATTTTCAAAATTAATGGAATTTAAATTTTCAGTTTTAAGAATAAGAACACTCCTGCTAGGATCACCACCTTACCGTGGTGGAGGAGTTTGCGTGCCTGAATGATCCTAGGAGCTATGTTGTCTGGGGCAAAAAGCCCCTGGCAGGGTCTCCCAAGGCAAATTGGTCCTAGATGACAGGCCAGACAAAGAGTGGTCCGAAAAAACCCCTATGAAAAAAGACAACGAGAACACGTGTACCCTGCCCGATATAGGGTTATCGGGGCCCCACCCTGGAGCCAGGCCCGGGGATGGGGTTCGTCAGCGAGCGTCTGGTGGTCGGGCACTTCCCCATGGTGCCCGGCCGGGCCCAGCCCGAAGGAGCTACATGGGTTCCCCCTCAAATGGGCTCACCACCTGTGGGGGGGGGGGGTAGTAATAGGGGTTCGGTGCAGTGTGGATCGGGCAGTGGCCGGAGGCGTGGGCCTGAGCGTCGCGATCCTCGGTTGCTAAAATTGGCTTTCGGAACTTGGAACGTCACTTCACTGGCAGGGAAGGAGCCTGAGCATGTGCGGGAGGTTGAACAATACCGGCTAGATATAGTCAGGCTCACCTCAACGCACAGCTCGGGTTCTGGGTCCAATCTCCTGGAGAGGGGCTGGACTCTGTTCTTTTCTGGAGTTGCCCATGGTGAGAGGCGTCGGGCAGGTGTGGGCTTTCTCGTGGCCCCCCGGCTTGAAGCATGCATGTTGGGGTTTTCTCCAGTGGACGAGAGGGTAGCGTCCCTACGCCTTCGGGTTGGGGAATGGGTACTGACTGTTGTCTGCGCTTATGCGCCGAATGACAGTTCAGAGTACCCAGCCTTTTTGGAGTCTGTGGGGGGGGTACTAGAAAGTGCTCCCCCTGGAGACTCTGTAGTCTTACTGGGGGACTTCAACGCTCATGTGGGCAATGACAGTGAGACCTGGAGAGGTGTGATTGGGAGGAACGGCCCCTCTGATCAGAACCCGAGTGGTGTTCAGTTGTTGGACTTCTGTGCAAATCACGGTTTGTCCATCACGAACACCATGTTCGAGCACAAGGGTGTCCATAAGTGCACATGGCGCCAGGATGCCCAAGGCCGCAGTTCAATGATCGACTTTGTAGTTGTGTCATTGGACTTGCGGCCATGTGTCTTGGACAATCGGGTGAAGAGAGGAGCTGAGCTTTCAACTGATCACCACCTGGTGGTGAGTTGGATCAGATGGCGGGGGAAGATGCCGGTCAGACCAGGCAGACCTAAACGTATAGTGAGGGTTTGCTGGGAACGTCTGGCAGAAGAACCCGTCAGACAGATGTTCAACTCTCACCTCCGTCAGAGCTTCAACCTCATTCCGGGGGAGGTGGGGGACATCGAGCCTGAATGGGCCATGTTCCGTTCCTCCGTTGTTGAGGCGGCGGACAGGAG
>JAFMOD010000365.1:461771-480563 GCA_019802435.1 Corydoras maculifer
AGAGATAGGGTGAGAAGCTCGGTCATTCGGGAGAGACTCGGAGTGGAGCCGCTACTCCTCCGCATTGAAAGGAGCCAGTTGAGGTGGTTCGGGCATCTGGTAAGGATGCCTCCTGGGCGCCTTCCTAGGGAGGTGTTCCAGGCAAGTCCGGCTGGAAGGAGGCCCCGGGGAAGACCCAGGACACGCTGGAGGGATTATATCTCTCAGCTGATCTGGGAACACCTCGGGGTTCCCCCAGTCGAGCTGGTGGAGGTGGCTGGGGCGAGGGAGGTCTGGGTCTCCCTACTTCGGTTGCTGCCCCCGCGACCCGAACCCCGGACAAGCGGAAGATAATGGATGGATGGATGAAGAATAAGAACAGGAAAATAAAGTGCATACTGCCTTAGGTATTAGTTATATGCTATTAGTATTAGGACAGAAAAACATCATGGGCCGTAGCTAATAGGACAGACGATCTGTATATAACTATAAAAGCTGTGACAGCCAAACTGTGCATATCAAAATGTAACAAGGCCCTCTAAATTATAGAAAACTCACACAGCATTAAGAAATGCATATTTGGACAGTATAATGCCATAAGGATTGGACAAACTTATTAATACAGCTAAACTTACTGGTACAGTCAGACTGCACATATCCAAAATTATTGTACTAGCCAAACTGCATATAGACACCTAAAAGAAGATCTTAGAATCTAAAGTGATTGTTGGGTCCTGTGGTGAGACCACCTCGCCACAAAATCTTTCTTGCTAAATATCCCACTTCATGCAAATCAATGCTTGTGTAATAGGGGAAAGTATATTTGAATTTCAGCAACAATTTCATGATTATTTCACCATGTCTGTCTAATCCCTGCTTATAGCTTTGTTAAATAATTAAAACTGTAATTAAAAATACATATTTAAATCGATTTTGGTACTACTTTGCTAACATTACTTTTGAAATCCACAAGATGGCACCATGTAGGTCCTATGTTTATTTTTTAAATAATGTCTGTGAAGGACTTAGTTGGTATTATGTACTATTCACTAATTTACAATCAATTAATTTGTCCACAGAATTAAACAGGAAGCTGTAAAACAGTAAGACAAATTATGCTGTGGTATTTTCCTCAGAACTTTGAATACATTTCTATACATTCATTCATTATCATCATCCTCTTAAGAGGGTCGCGCCCTTCCAGGGGAGAATGTTTCAGGCGCTGGACAGATACACCCAGGAAAGGGGGCAAGTCTATCGCTTTGCACACTCACTCACTCAGATACACACACAAACACACTCTATATGACAGGGGTTTCAAAGTGCCGGCCCGCGGATGCAGTCTTATATGGCCCCTCACGGGTTAACAAAATAAGCATTAAAAAATAAATAAATAATAATAAAAAGAAGAAGAAGAAGAAGAATCTGGCCCACAATTTGTTTTAATTATTTATGCATTATTATGTTAATTTTTATATTTTATCTTAATTTGTAATGTGGTGTTTGTGTGTTGTTTTTATTTTCATGCTTACGCTGCGTTGCCTGGTGATTAGCACCTGCTGAGTAAGCCCAACCCACTCGTAAGCTGCACGTCTCTACGTGTGACGGGTTGTACTCAGAAACGAAGCCAAAGTCAATGAACAGTATATATAAGTCACTGGTGGTAATGAAAGACACAGACTCGTGTAGTAACAGGAACTCCAAATCGCTTTACTCTTTTCCACATGTATTGTACATCTCTCGTGTGTCACACCTTTATTCGTCCACCTGCAACGCATACCTTAAGCATAGTGCCCATGTTACAGCACATTCTACAACTGGTTTATTGAAAACAGCGCTCAAACCCCAGTAAACGTACTGATGGTGTAACGCCGCGATGAAGGTGATCACTGACACTCGGGAAACCGAACTCTCCAGAGAGATAATCCATAGAACAGAAGGTAGCGGGGGAGCGCATTACCGAAGATCAGACACAAACAGCCAACCCAACCGAACATCTTAATAGAGAGATAAACTGGAAGTAGTAATCAGAACTCTGGAGAAGAACTACGAGTGCCACCAGTGGCAGGAAGGCGAATAGGAGGTACAGAAGGTAAGGTGGATGTGACACTACGCTACGCATGCGCTCACCATTCCCAGCAAAAACATTTTGTTGGCAAAAAATTCACTTTCAAAACTCTCAAAAAATAAAAGAAAAGTTGACTTGGAAAAAAAGTACCCATGTGTGTGAAAAACTTCTCAACTGTAAAATTTAATAAATCTAAGCACAGTTCCAGACTGACCGATGCCCATCTCCAGTCCATCATCAGAGTGTCCACTGCAAACTTACTTAAAGCAAATGTGGCTCATTTGTGTCAGAGGAAGCACTGTCAATTTTCTGGTACCAAGCACTGAGCAAACACAATGTATTTGAATGTACAATGTACAAAATGTATTTGAATTACAATATGTGTACATAGTTATTATATAAATAGTTGATTTTCCATTTCCCGCTGCTTTTTGTTGCAATTCTATGATCTGGCCTTTCATCAAAAACACAACCGGGTTAGTAGCAATATCAGATCTCTGTGGCAGTTTTCAACCCTGGACATCCTTGCTTACAAAACCTGTACATTTGCTGGAGGTTACTCTTATCCCCAAACAATTATTTTTAGAAACAATGTAAAATGTTCCAAAAGTGTAAATAAATATTATCTCAATCTATTAGTCTTCTTTGGTTCCTGTATAAAACAAACAAAACCTCCACTTTTAGTATTATATTAGTTTTATATAACCCCTCACCCAATTTAGTTTTATTTGATTTCCACCCAATAGATACCTCCTTCTCTGAGTCATAATCAACTAGAAATTGTGAGGGCTTCCTCCAAAGTTTGAGTTGGCAGCAGCTGCATCCTTTACAAGCTGTTGCTGATACCATGTCCAGACGTGGTCTGTAGCACATGCAGGAACGTAACCCCCACGATATGTGAGGGATTACTGTACATGCTCAATGCTTCAGTAAAGGTTTGTTCCAGTCCAATTTTGCATTCAGGCATAAGTTGCATCTTTGCATCTGCATAAGTTTGAGAATGCACACATTAATTCACGAAAAATACTAAGTGTAGTTAAATTAGTGTTTGAAAATAGTGAAGATTAATTGTTGGGTAGCAGGTTTTCTTATGAACTCTGGTTATCAGTGCATGTGTACAATTCCATGGAATATGCTTTAGCACGTGGCTTAGTGGTTGACACGTTCACCGCTCAGCGCTGGGGAATAGGGTTTGAATGTCAATCTGGCTTTAGTTTCCATGTTCTCCCTGTGTCTATGTGGGTTTCCTGTTCTCTGGTTCAAGGTAAATTGAATGCTCTAAATTGCCCCATATAGAGTGTTTATGTGTGTGTCTGTGTGAGTCCAGTGTGTATCTGCCCTGCACCCAAAACATTTTCCCATAGATTGCCATGGGGAACCATCCACAACCCTAATAGAATATTAAGTGGAATATAATGAATGCGTTAGTACATTCGATATGTTTCCACAAATATGCTGCACATGTTGGATCTACACGCACTGCTCCAGTGCCGCTGTAATTCCCAAGGAACCAAATATCTTCACGAGTGAGTTGAATAAAGCAGGAGGATGCTCTAACTTCTGTGTATTGTTTCCACTTGCAGTCCCTGCTCCGCCTCTGAGCTACACTTACCATGGCATGCTTAGCAGTGTGTGCAGCTTGCAACTCGGCTCGGGTATAGCACCTTTGAATTTGAATTTCTTAAATTTAGTTTAATCTCATGTGTCTTGGGCTTCATGCATTTCTATAGGATGTATGTACAGTTGTATAATCAGTGCGACTGCTCAAATTCGATCCTGTGCCCAGTACCAAATATTTTGGTCTGTTTGTCTATAAATCATTTCAAATAATAAAATGTAAACCAGCCTATACAGTGTTCCTGAATAGGCTCCGATTCCTGACACTGTACTGACCAGGACCGCCGATTCTGTAAATTGTTGGTTGTATAGTGATTGAATATTGTATTTTAAACTAAGAGTCTATAAGACTATATATTGTAAATCTGTTTACTATGGTTGCACTGAACAATTCATTTTCTATCGATTTTTTTTTTTTCTTTTTGTCTCCCCCACCCACCCCCCTTAATGTGATTGTGTTTTAAATTAAAATAACTTCTCCAAAATAATGAAAAATAAAAACCTTTAATAGTGAAATATTTTCTTTAATCAAACACAATGCTGTTAAGGGCACTATTGAAACACAAAAACGCTTTCGCATTAACAGCTTTATCAAAGATAAAATCTTAGCCACAAGAGATTCAATAATTAAAGTATAATATAAAGCACATTAGAATGATGGGGGAATATTTTAAAATGAGTCTTACTATTACTGAATCAAAAAGATGTAAAAATTTATAATTTTTTTCTCAAATAATTTACATTACGTCACCAGGTAACGAGTAGGTTCTTGGTGAAAAAAAAACTGAACTGACTATACCTTGAGGCACATAGATCATGACATTTTATGGACTATATATGTCGACTATATATTTTTTGTTGACCATATAAGCGCCGACATTCAAATTGATCTGAATGTGATATGAAAACATCTAGCATGAGCAGTATTAAGAAAAGCTGAATGTATATAAACGACAAAAAAAAGTTAGTTATGCATTTCTAATAACGGAAACACGTTAAATGTGTTAAAGTCTTAAAATTATACACCAAGATAAGAAAAAAACAAGTAAACCAAACCTATGTCACTGTTTTGCTGCCCAAACATCCCGGCGCAGTTGTTTACATGCTAGTGCATAGCAGTTGTATAATTGTGAAAAGACATCTCCACATTGCAAATCTGACAGAGCACCGCGCTGTTCTGTTTGTGTGAAATGCTGCCATACTTTAGACGCATGCGAGTGATTTTTAGCTGCTGCGTTCTGGATAAATCATTTCAGAAGGGCGCCGCCATTTTTTTGACGTGACGTCGCAAGTTATGAAAATCGACGTATTTTCATAATCGATTTTGTCCAAGTATGCCCAGCGATAGACTGGCACCCTATCCTGGGTGTATCTGCCCAGCGCCCGAAACGTTCTCCCCTGGATGGGCATGGGAAACCCCCTCCCCGCGACCCTAATATAGAATAAAGTGGAAGATAATGGATGGATGGATTTGGTCCAAGTAGTTGATGCCCCAGCCCTACTATTTACTATAGATTGTTATGTGTAAAATGCTAAAGTCAACACTTACCAGACCACATTAATTGTGTACAGGTATGTATAACACACTTGGCCAATAAATCTGATTCTAAATCTGATCTTCATAGTCTATTTCAAACAGATTGTGGATCCTGGAAGGGTAGATTAACAATGAGAACTAAATATTTTAATGCGTCTAATGATTACAACAAGGAAAGTTAAAAAAAAAATAATAGTAAACTGTTATTAGTACAAAAAAAAAAAAAACACATTGTACTGTAAGTTAACTGTGGCTCTAGGGCACAATAGGGAGGAGCAAGTAAATGGAAGGTGAGGACATGAGGGAGATCTGGTATATGGTTATACTTGCCATCCATTTACATGTGTAATTATCTATTCTACCTGCTTCTGGCCTCTTTTCACTGCACACAGAAAGAGAGATAATTATGCATGTTAATGATTGTCAGGTGTTATCATTTATCTTCCTCCTGCCAACCGTTCACAGTTTTCTCCCCATTATGCCTTCAAGCCATATAATCCTATCACGCTGGATTAGCAAATGGAGAATGCACTTTTATGGTTATCTTTAGCGAGTCATCAAAAGTGCAGCTGGTTTTAGCATGTGCCAGTGTAGCTTCACTATCACAACGATAGGAAAATTACATGGTGCTAATTCTCTTAATTTTTCATGGGTGTGTTTTTGACGTAACGTGCAAATAACCAATAAGTGCTTTACTTGCCATTCCCTTTAAGATCCATGTGCGCTCTGACGGTGCAGCAACCTGGAATGAATTCGATGGTTTATGAGGGTCTCTATTTTACTGTTAATAGAGAACACACAATATAGTGTAAACTATGTATGGTGTAGACTATGTATATGTACATAGTGTAGACCATGTATATTCTCTGTACAAATGCGTTGATATTTAATCGTATTCTATTCAGCGTCCACTGGTGCTGGACACACGTCTGTGTTGATGATTTGCCACCAAGATAGTAATAAATGTCTGAATGTTGATGTCTGTCTAGGTTGTTTCAGTCATTGGTTCACCTGTGTTTTCCACAGGCACAAGATGTATAAATAGACTGTCAGTGGGGTGTACATACATAGTAATGAGCTAAATTCTGATTACCAAAGAAAATTGTTAAATCTAGTGGAAAGCAGTTTTAGCTCCAAATAATGACATACCTAATCTCTTATGATTGTACCACTTGTAGCAATTTTATTCTGTAATATGGATGATGTCCATATTGTCCAGATGTTAAACTTCTAAATAAAATAAAAAAAACATAAATATGAATATATTCAAATCTTAACTCATTACGCCTTTGTAACAGCAACCTAAATATAACTGAGTTGTCATGACTTCATCCTGGGTTAATCAAATGATAAAACAAAAAATGAATTTTGTGACCAAACAGACAGATAAATAAATTAAACTATTTCCTGAATAAATTGTGATTGCAGCTTGGCCGAGACACAGTGCATTTGTATATCAAAGCATTACATTGAACAAACATAAAAAAGTGAGTGTGGCCGGGTAATAGGGTGGGACCTAAAAATCACTCAAGAAGTTGCGAGTTTCGTGTTTGTAGCTCAAAAATTGAAAAATCTGATTTTTCCAAATTTGAATAGTGATCAGGAGTGAACGAAGAGTGCAATTTCACAAGACTGGTCTGGCTGCAGCCATCGCCGATGAGAATTTCCTTTTTGTAGAGTTAGGGGGTTACTAATGCCACTGTAATGCAAAGTTAATGGGAATTTTGCCTTAGAAATATGGAAATATCTCAGGAATGGTTCAAGTGATGTCTTATGCTGTATACAAGCACTCATCTCATCAATGAGCCTGACATGTAATGCAAAAATTGTGTCGATAGCTTTTTGCAGAACAAGCAAGGGAGACAAAAAGGTTAGAATATTAAAAATGGGATAAATATTGTGACTAACAATAAAGAATGATTGTTATTGCAGACTTACATGAGGTCATTTGACAGATTTTTTAATCTGAAGCACCACTCAGGTATCCAAACTTGATGGATGGGGTCAGAGCAAAGGGTCAGGCATGAAACAGAAGCAATAAAGTTTGAGGGCCTTTCTCAAGAGCCCACATTGGTGGACTTAAACTGGTGCCCTGTACCCTAAACACTTAGCTACAATAAATTAAAACCTACACACAAAATACACAGTTCTAGGCAATTATGTATTGACTTCTATGCTAACTACTTTGATTAAGTGAAGACTGTATATAAAAAAAGAGACAATAAAAGAAGGACTGAGAAAAACAGAACTACAGAAAGAAAGGCATCATGATCAGCACTCCTTGCATCAGCACCGTTAAAGATTAATGAAGATTTGGTGTTCTATTGCCCTCTCCATTTCATCGGATACATAATATCTAGCAATCAATTCAACATTGTTTTACTAGTATATAAAGTCTCATTGTGTTTAACATAGAACAAATCAAGCAGTTTGCCATTAACAGATAACACTACAACTTACTTTGTATTATATATTCTCCGATTCCTTTCCTCTTTATTTTACTACAACTCTTTGATTTTTCCACCAAGTCAACCAAGTTTGCAGTTTATCTATAAAACTGAGGTGAGTTTTAGAGCAAATATTTTGCAAAATGTTCTCTTTTGATGAAATACATAATTCATGTGATTGAAAGTTTGTTCGTTGCCAGCTCACAATCACAGTTGAAGTCAGTTCTGATTACGATCAGTTTAAAGCACTCAGTTCAGACTGCAATTAAACAGTTTAGCTCATCACTTCATCTCATAATTGATCTTTTAAGTTCACAGTTGATGAATTTTGTTTAAAATCAAGATGTTCAGAATGCAATCAGTTCTGCTTACAATATTGCACATATCACATATTAAAGTCCATCAATTTGGGTCAGTTTCATTGTGTATTACTGATCATCTAAATTTAAGTATTCAGTATACAATCATTAAGTTCACATTAAATCTCAGCTCCGATCAGCATTGCTCACACCTCAGCAGTGCACCTTACAATTGGTTATATTAACACATTCAAATTGGTTTATTTTCTAATCGATTACCAGGAATAACCAAGATTTAAGTTCATAAACTACCCAATAAACACAGTTAAGACTAACTATTTCTCAACTGATCGGCAAAGTAAACAATCAACAGATTTTACTCTACTAGCTTATTGATGAGAGGAGTAATAATGATTTATTCATTTATTCATTATCTTCCAGTTAACACTCTACTAGGGCTGCATCCCCATTGTCTATTCAGGGGAGAACATTTTTTGCACTGGGCAGATACACCCAGGATAGGGTGCCAATTTATTGCTGGGCACACTCAAAAAAACACACCCTATGTAGGGCAATTTAGAACATTCAATTGACCCTGACTCCATGCTTTTGGACTGTGGGAGAAACTGAAGGACCTGGAGGAAACTCACGCAGACAGGGAGGAACATGAAAACTCCACATAGATAAAGATTCGAACCTGGAATTCCTAGCGCTGAGAGAACGAACATGCTAAACACTAAGCCACCATGCCGCCCTTCCACTGACGCTGAGACACTTAAATTTTTAAATAAAAAACAAAATAATAATCTTATCTTTTGTTTTCCAATTCCTCTCCATCTTATTATTTTTATTCTATTCAGGGTGCCAATCTATTGCTGGGCACACTCACAAAAACACACACTACGTGGGGCAATTTAGAGCATTCCATTTACCCTGAATCCATGCTTTTGGACTGTGGGAGGAAACCGTAGAACCCGGAGGAAACTCACGCGGACAAAGAAGAACATGAAAACTCCAACCAGATTGGGATTCGAACCCGGAATATCCAGTGCTGAGAGGTGAACATGCTAATCACTAACACCGTGTGTCACCACTAACTAATGATGTTTTAGCCTAATATCAATTATTGTATGATATGAAATTATTTTGTTTTTTTTTAAATAAATAACTTTTTGCTTTTTGTGATAATATGTAATCCCAGCCGGTGGCTTAGTGGTTAGCACGTTTGCCTCTCAGCACTAGGGATTCCCAGTTCGAATCCCAATCTGGTTGGAGTTTTCATGTTCTCCCCTGTCCGCGTGAGTTTCCTCCGGTTTCTTCGGTTTCCTGGGTGTATTTGCCCGGCGCTTGAAACATTCTCCCCTGGATGGACATGGGGCACCCCCGCGACCCTAGTAGAGGATAAAGCGGAAGATAATGGATGGATGGATGTAATCCCACTTACATCAAATACATGTAACATGTAACTGTATAGGGCAGCACGGTGGCTTAGTGGTTAGCACGTTTGCCTCTCAGCACTAGAGATTCCCGGTTCGAATCCCAATCTGGGTGGAGTTTTCATGTTCTCCCAGTGGCCATGTGGGTTTCCTCCGGGTTCTCCGGTTTGCTACCACAGTCCAAAAACATGGTTCAAGGTCAATTGAATTCTCCAAATTACCCCGTATAGAGTCTCTGTGTATGAGTAAGTGAGTGCCCGGCAATAGATTGGCACCCTGTCCTGGGTGTATCTGCCCATCGCCCAAAACTTTCTCCCCTGTATGGGCATGGGCATGGGCATGGGCATGGGGAACCCCCCCCCCGGACCCTAGTAGAGGATAAAGCGGAAGATAATCGATGGATGGATGTAACTGTATAGACCAGGTCCACTTAATGTTCATGCACCATGTACACCAACATGAATGTAAATCTACAGTATATTCTTCATATATCCTGTATACATTTTAACCTCCATGCTAATTACAACTTGAGAAAAAACATGCAATAATGTGAAATGAGGAAATGCTATTTGTAAGTGTTCACGTTTCAGCCGTTTATTTCTCATTTCTGCACCAAAACCAGATCCTACATTTAAATGGGACTCGCTTCTGCTGATTATTGCTTACCTTGCAGCCGAACATAAGCGAGAGAGTCCGGTTACTGCAAATAAATTTACACTGGCACATCACCGGAGAGAAACACTTCAGGTTCCTCCACGGCGGGGACATCATCACCGACACCGCCATCACATCAACACGGCGTGAAGAAGCGCCGCACGGGACACATGGGACACGCACACCGGCTCCACTGGCGGCTCCACCGAACACCGCGGACCGGGGAAGGACGCCACAGCGCGTGGCACACCCACCGTCTGAGCTCGCGGCAGGTCGCTGATACCACTGATTACACTGCAGGCTTACGCAAACCCACTCCACGCTGTACCTTCCTTAAAGGGACAGTCTCTCTCTCTCTCTCTCTCTCTCTCTCTCTCTCTCTGTGTGTTTGTGTGTGTGTGTGTGTGTGTGTGTGTTATACGTAATAATAATAATAATAATACGTAATCTAGAGTGCTTTGTTTCTTTAATTTAAAAAGAACGCAAGAACTGGGGGAAGCATGGCGGCTTAATGGTTGAGACCTTCGCCTCTCCCAATCTGGGTGGAGTTTCCATGTTCTCCCCATGTCCGTGAGTTTCCTCCGGGTTCTCTGGTTTCCTCCCGCAGTGCAAAAACATGGATCAAGGTCAAATAAATTCTCCAAATTCCCCCATATAGAGTGTGTTTGGGTGTGTGCCCAGAGAAAGATTAGCACCCAGTCCTGGGTGTATTTGCCCTGCGCTCGAAACATTCTCCTCATGGATGCATGGGGAACGACCCTAGTACAGGATAAAGTAGAAGATAATGGATGGATAGAATACATAATCTATTGCTTTTATATTGAAAAAAAATGCAATACTTCCATCCAGTGGCCAAATTACAAAACTCACTTTATAGAAAACAGAAAAAGACAAGCAAATTCATTCATTCATTCATTCATTATCTTCCGCTTATCCTCTATTAGGGTCGCGGTGGGGTTCCCCATGCCCATCCAGGGGAGAACGTCTCGGGCGCTGGGCAGGTAGACCCAGGACAGGGCGCCAATCCATCGCTGGGCACACACTCACTCACAAATACACACTCTAAATTGGGCAATTTTGAGAATTCAATTAACTTGATCCATGTTTTTGGACTGTGGGAGGAAACCGGAGAACCCGGAGGCCCCCCCCCCCCCCCCCCCCCCCCCCCCCCCCCCCCCCCCCCCCCCCCCCCCCCCCCCCCCCCCCCCCCCCCCCCCCCCCCCCCCCCCCCCCCCCCCCCCACAAGCAAATTATTTAACAAAATCTTTTTTTAAAAACAAACCCCTATATTGTGTTAAATTAATTTATCCTACAATAATCCTGCTTGTGAAGTATAAAATTTAGTATAAAATAAAAAATAGGCAATTTATCCATAGAAAACAAAATTTTATAATTACCTCTAATTAATTAATAAATTGGTAATTTTTTTAATTGATTCATGTGTTGTCATTGACGATGAACAATTGTGCAAAGTTGCAGCATAATCAGATAACAAAAAGTGGGTGAAATAGCATTTGCAAACATTTTATTAGACACACAGAGAAACAGATGAAGATAATATAGGGGTGGTAATAATAATCCATCCATTCATCCATTATCTTCCGCTTCATCCTCTATTAGGGTCGCGGGGGGGGGGGGGGTTCCCTATGCCCATCCAGGGAAGAACGTCTCGGGAGCCGGGCAGACATACCCAGGACAGGGTGCCCATACATCGCTAGGCACACACTTACTCACAGAGACACAGTCTATATGGGGTAATTTGGAGAATTCAATTGACCTTGATCCATGTTTTTGGACTGTGGGAGGAAACCGAAGAACATGGAGGAAACCCACGCAGAAACGGGGAGAATATGGAAACTCCACCCAGATTGGGATACTACTACTAGTACTACTACTAATATTATTATTAATATTAATATTATTAATCATAATAATAATAATCATAATAATAATAATAATAATAATAATAATAATAATAATAATAATAATAATAATAAATAAAAAGAGGTCAGAGGTGTGTGTTATTGCCACTAATGACACGGCTAGATAAACAGCTCTAAGGACCGGAACTACCCATTTTATAATAAAGCAATAAGGCATGCATTATTGTGAATAAATCACGGAAAGAGGTGTTACACTCGAATACTTTATTGTTTTTTATGAAACAGTTGCAAACCCACTAAAACGGTCTATTTCATATTTCATGCATTTTAATAGTGAACATTGATCACCCGCTAACAGGATTTCGGTTTCTGTAACAAGGCAATCCTGCTATCTAGTGGCCAGATTACAGAACACACTGCAACGGTGTGGGCAGGAATGAGGACCAGAGGCAGGATTGCGCGACAGAACAGGTTTTATTTACCACACCCGATTCACCAACTTTAAATACTCTAAACTTTAACAGAAGTAATATAACGCAACTGTGCCTCCACCAGTCACCAGTCCTGTCGGGCGGGCTTTCTCCCCGCGTTACGTGATTTCTTGGTATTAAAGGGCGCACAAGGTGATCAGACGGAGCAGCTTCAGGTGCAAGATTTACAGGTGTGCCCACTCCCCCATGCCGCAGTGCTCCCGCCACACACACACTTCATAAAAAATAAAAATAAAAAAACAGCCGCAACACATTATTTTCATTGGGAAAATAATGTGTGTTGTATATCATGCATTATACAAATGTGATGCGGTCAGAGGTGTGCGTTATTGTCAATGTCATGGCTCGACAAATGTTTTGAAAATAAAATTTCAAATAAAAAAAACATATGAAACATAGACATACAATTTATTGTGCAACAGAGATTAAGGTCAAGTTGAATGCTTTTGTGATGTGATTGCTCAGCCAATCAGATGACACAGTCAATCAGATTTAAGGACCGGAACTACCCATTTTATAAATGTATTAATGCATCTTAATGCAGAAGGTTTAGGCACAACTTCTAAATAAATTAATATTAGGTTTAGTTCAATTTTTTAGCTCGAACATTTAGCTCCTTGAATAAACACCAATTACAAACAGTTATCAGTCAGCAATTTAATAAGTGGATATTGTTAAGAATTAGAAAGCAGCTAATAAAAAAAACCCATTTCTTAAATATTAGTTTAATCCTCGACTAGGGTTGCTAAGGGGTTTCCCATGCCCATCCAGGGGAGAACAATTCAGGCGCTGGGCAGATTCACCCAGGACATGGCGCCAATCTGTCACTAGAGAAACACTCTCCGGAGAAAACCCACGCAGACATGGGGAAACTTAACCCAGATTGGGATTTGAACTTGGATCCCCAGCACTGAGAGGTCGACATACTACACCATTAAAACATATTTAATCCATCAACTGAATAGTAACTCAGCATTTATTGATTTCTATGTTTCTAGGTTTGTTTGTATAATTGGATTTCTATTCGTTTGGTTTGTTTGTTTAGGATGCAATAGATTGTAAAATACTGTCAGGTCATAGACTGTCACCAGCAATTTTATTAGGTACACCCCCTTAGTTGTAATCTTACAGTCTGTTTTTTTTTTTGGTTCCACTGATAATATAGATGGCCTTTTAGTTCTACAATTACAGATTGTAGTCCATCTGTTTCTCTACATATTTTCTTAGTTTCTGTTTTAATATGTTCCCTAATTGGTGTATTAGTGTGTTGTGCTGGTACGAGTGAATCATACACAGCAGTGCTGCTGGACAGAGAAGAGATTACCAATCAAAAAAACTGTGTGATTCCCTTGTATCATCATCCACCACCCTAATTGATGGCACCCTAATGGATGGATTGGGGTGGCACTAACAGAGTATGTAGAGGAACAGATGGACTACAGAAAATAATTGTAGAAGTACAAAGTTTATCCATATGGTAGAAAAACAGATGGGCAAATTTTTTTACCCCAACTCACACAAACATGGACTTTTTTGTTCACTGTGTTGCAGTAACACTGGAACAGTAATGGGCCCTCCCCAAATTCTTTAAAATACATGGTTAGCTGTTCGATTCAGTGGCCTTAATAAGACTAAATGAAAACACTTGGAAGGGTGTTGGCCACAGACGATTACACTCTCCTTATCTTTTCCAACTGATTCATTTCTAATTTAGCTTTTTTTAGTGTTCTTGTCACTGCTGGTGGGATGGTGGCATAATTTACAACCTGCAGCCCATTCAGGTGTACACTGGTACTCCATCTCCTCTAGGATTGCAAATTCATACATGCTTTTGCAAGAAGGTTTTCTGTGTCTCTGAGAATGAGACTGCCAGGAGAGGATGGAGAACATACCAGGCATGTCATCACACAAGTAGAGCAGGGCAGTATGAGGGCGTCAACCTCACAGCAGGACAAAAATCTGTTTTTTGTTGTTTAGTTTGTTTAGGAGGAACAAGATGAAAAATCTAAGGGCAGCACGGTGGCTTAGTGGTTAGCACGTTCGCCTCTCAGCGCTTGGAGTTTCCATGTTCTCCCCGTGTCCGCGTGGGTTTTCTCCGGGTTCTCTGGTTTCCTCCCACAGTCCAGAAACATGGATCAAGCCAATTGAATTCTCCAAATTTCCCCTTATAGAGTGTGTCTGTGTGAGTGAGTGTGTGCCCAGCGATGGATTGACGCCCTGCGCCCGAAACGTTCTCCTCTGGATGGGCATGGGAACCCATCCGCACCCTAATAGAGGATAAAGTGGAATGGATGGATGGATTTGGTCCAAGTAGTTGATGTCCCAGCCCTACTGTTAGATAATGGATGGATGGTGTATGAAAAATCTTTCAGAAACAGACTCCATGAGAGTTGCATGAGCGTCCGATGTCCTATAGTGGGACATGTACTCACAGCCTATACAGCTCAATTGGTATTTGCCATAGAACAGCAGAATTAGAAGATCCACAAGTGGTGGTTTAGAGGTAAGAGCAGGTTTACCCTGCGCACAGCTGACAAATGTGAAAAGTCTGCAGATGCCATGGTGAATGTTATGCTGCCTGCAATATCATCCAGCATGACTGTTTTGGTGGTGGATGTAGTGATGCTCTTGGTTGGGGGCATATCCAGAATGTTTTGAGAGAACATCCTTCAGGAAAATAACGGCCATCTCATCAGGAGTATTCCCAGAAGTTGCAGTGCGTACAGGACATTACATCCTGGAAATCGGATAAGATCTTTATTTTAATGTTTTACTTATGAATTTCAACCATCCATAATTTGATGATTTTGATTTTCATTGAATGTTATGACATTTTGTTTTTAAACTAATTACACAATATGGATCAGTAAACATTTTCAACATGAATCTTTTATTCATCGAGTGATTGATTCAGTGATATAATGGTTTTCATAATTTTCCTGAGCAGTGTATAACAGAGCGGCACGGTGGCTTAGTGGTTAGCACGTTCGCCTCTCAGCACTAGGGATTCCCGGTTCGAATCCCCATCTGGGTGGAGTTTCCATGTTCTCCCCGTGTCTGCGTGGGTTTCCTCCGGGTTCTCCAGTTTCCTCCCACAGTCCAAAAACATGGATCAAGTCAATTGAATTCTCAAAATTGCCCCATATAGAGTGTATCTGTGTGAGTGAGTTTGTGCCCAGTGATGGATTGGCGCCCTGTCCTGGGTGTTTCTGCCCGGCGCCCGGGACGTTCTCCCCTGGATGGGCATGGGGAACCCCACCGCGACCCTAATAGAGGATTAAAGCGGGAGATAATGAATGAATGAGTGTATAACAGATGTTATGATGAATCCAGAGAACCCGAAGCAAACCCACACAGACACTGGGAGAACATGAAATCTCCCTTTAGATTGGGATTCGAACCTAGATCCTCAGCACTAAGAGGCAAATGTGCTAACCACAATATATATAATATATAATATATTTGTGGTAATATATATAGTACCAATATACTACCCTGCCACCAAGTTAAGTAAATATTTTTTGATTTTGTTCTCTTTTATTATGTTTCAAAACAAGAGGCTTCTTAATTCTCAGGAGTTGTTTTCTTTAGTATTAAAATAATGATTAAAATTAAAAATATTTTTATGTTTTATGTGACAATGTTCCATTTATAGGAATCAGCAGCCCAGATTTGATCATTTTAAAAATCATTAACCTCATTTAAAGCTTTGTTTTTAATATACATATGTACTGTATGTAAGTGTATTGTCATGATCAAAAATATGAATTTCATAAACACTGACTGTCCTGTACTTTTATACAATCACCTGAATTAAAACCACTAATAAATAAAGTGTACTTATAGACAGAGAAAGCCAGTATTCCACATTTACAAGATCTTTTTTTATGTTGTTATATATAGCAAAATAAAGTAATGGAGCTGGTTTTAAAATTGAACAAGAGAGCTGTCATGAGGACAAACCAAACTCTAATATATTCTGAAATCAATGTGTATCAGGGTTGCATGTTATATCATTTCAGCATTGTTACTGCAATGTGCACATGCGCAACACTCACATCACAGCATAAATAGAGTCAAGAGACTTAGAGTATAGAGATGCAGTCTCTAGTATCACTTCTTAGAAATCACCCTTTTTTCCTTCTATACAGATATATCCCTTATTTAAAGATAAGCAACATGCATTTAGGACTTTATTTCTTGGAATGTGAACAGGGCCCACAACAAATAATATTAAATAAAATCTTTTGCAAAATGCACAAACCCGTATATTATTTTATTATTTAATTTTATCAACAGAACATAACATATAAGATGTTGAAACTGGGATATATAAAGCAGCATATACTGTAATTATATATCTTTACAGTATATTCTGCCCATTCTCTATTATTGTAATGCGCTACTTGCCGGTATCCCAGCGTCAACAATCCGACCTCTTCAACTAATTCAAAACTCTGCAGCCCGACTTGTGTTTAACCAGCCCAAGCGAACTCATGTCACTCCCTTACTCACTTCTCTCCATTGGCTTCCTGTAGCTGCTCGCATTCAGTTCAAATAACTGGATCCGCCCCCTCCTACCTTCACCCCATCTTTCCTAAATACACTCCGACCCGTTCTCTTCGCTCCAACGATGATTGCCGCCTGACGATTCCACCTCACCGAGCAGGTAAGTCTCACTCCGTGGCGTCCACCACTGCAAAATGGTGGAATACTCTTCCAAAATCTGTCCGTAAGGCAGAATCACTGAATAGTTTTAAAAAATTGCTGAAGACACATCTCTTCAACAAATACCTGTTGTAAAAAAAAAAAAAAAAAAAAAAGAGGGGGGGGGGGGGGGGGGGGGGCGTGTGCCGTGGCAGCGAATAACATTCAGGTTTGATGAATTTACAGTATAGTTGGTTTTCTTCATAGCTTCTGACTTGTGGTGTTCTCATTTGTAAGTCGCTTTGGATAAAAGCGTCTGCTAAATGACTAAATGTAAATGTAAATGTAAATTTAATAATGTCTATTGTCTATTACGTTTTTAGTGGGTACAGGCATTTGGATCTAGATATTTTTAGGTGGCATTTGTGTGTGTGTGTGTGTGTGTGTGTGTGTGTGTGTGTGTGTGTGTGTGTGTGTGTGTGTGTGTGTTAATCAGGTTGTTAACAAAAATCTCATTATTTTATTTATACGTAGTTATGGCGCCACCTGGCGGAAAGAAAACGCAAGGAAATCACCACGGTCCTATTTCCAAATAAGCTTCTTTCCGAATCTAAATCCATTTTGTAAGATAGATAAATATGTAGTAGTTTTAAAATGGCTTTAAATATAAAGTGCATACCATAAATTGTTTACGTTAATATTTAACATAAAACACAGACACTATTTTGGCCGCACGTGACTGTATATTTTTTTTATTTATTTAGAAAATAAGCGCCTTTTGTGTCTTAAGAACTGACAAAAAAGTTTGATGGCACAATGAATAATTTCTAACACTATCAATTTTGGTTGGTTTGTCTGAAAAAAATTACTATTTCACATTCTTTAATGTGTTTTTGGGTCACACTTTATATTAATTCTTAATCATTTAAACCTAATTATATATAAATTTTGTAAAACTGTCATAATGGCAAACTAGGGTTAGCTTAAAGTAACCTCATTTTTACAACAAAAAAATCATTAAGGAGGTCAAACATGGGGAGGGAGAAAAGAGAGAAGGTAAAAAGAGTAAGAAAAATAGAAAATGAACACAAGGGAGAGGAAGAGGAGAAGGAGAAAGAGAGCAAGGCAATAAAATGGAAAGAACAGAGAGCGACTAGGAGATGCAGAGTTTTCCATTGTGTATTCATCTCAGGACTGACTGCAGGGTCCTCTGTGACATCAGTGAGTAAAACTGGTTTGAATGACCACACAAGCATAATGAAGCCACAGTCACAGTAGCATTCCACTTGACCTTAATCTCTGTAGGACAATAAAATGTATGTCTATGTTCCATATGTTTTTAAATTCATGCCATTAGCAAATCTCAGATAAAATTTGTTGGTTTCTATTTGATTGTATATATCAGTTTATATCAGTCTTTAAATCTGATTGGCTGAATCATTTGTCCAGCTGTGACATTATTGGCAAGTACACACACGTATGACCACTTGACATATGTATTAATGCATGGTACACAATACATTATTTTTCTTGTGCCTTATTGCCTTACTGTAGAGGGGCCTGCACCCTTTACTGTCAGCTGCTGCACAGGACAATTGAACATGACTGATTTCTATTCACAAAGCTGTTTTAACACAGGTCTTGCTACCTGTATCTATCTATCTATCTATCTATCTATCTATCTATCTATCTATCTATCTATCTATCTATCTATCTATCTATCTATCTATCTAT
>JAFMOD010000365.1:488758-559647 GCA_019802435.1 Corydoras maculifer
GTAATCACGAGCACCTGGTCCCTATCACATTCCCCTACTTATACTCCGCACTACCTGCCCGTCACCGCTAGTTTGTCTCGTGCCACGCCTTTGCCAAGCCCCGACACTACAAGCCCCGTCTCTGCCCTGTTACCTCGCCATCGAGCCCTGTACCTTGTCGCCCTGGTTGCTGTTTTGTGTTCTGTGTTCTGTGTGCAGTTCGTCATCCTGTCGTCGTCACATCGTCAAGTGCCCTTCTCACCGTCTCCCATATTTGGAACCCGACCCGCTGTGACGTCATCACCCGCCGCCCTGTCTGTGTCGTGTTCCTGTCCACTACGTGTTCTCACTGTAAATAAACCTGCACTGTACGAATCTCCGTCTCCAGTGCCCGTTCCTCCGAGTAGCGGATCCGCCTCGCTCTGGTCTTTAGACCTTAACAATAGCTATGCTCTTGATGAAAGAGACCTTTAGGGGACTTAACCCTAACCCTAGAAAAAATGTATTTATTAAGTTTATTTAACAAGTTTATTTAACATTTTCTTATAGCTTTTTTTTAATAGATTGTAATAGTATTGTGTTATTAAATTGAAAGAAGACTGTGTTTTTTGTGTTTGTGTGTAGGGGGAGAAGGGTTCCTATATTCTTAATTAATAAATCTTGTACTAATGATTCTGATTCATGAAATGGACAAATCATTATGTTTACTAAGAAATGCAAATTTCTGAACTGTAATGGCTCATCTTTTAAATTGTTTTTACATGTATATTCTAGGCGGCACGGTGGCTTAGTGGTTAGCACGTTCGCCTCTCAGCACTAGGGATTCCCTGTTCGAATCCCCATCTGGGTGGAGTTTCCATGTTTTCCCCGTGTCTGCGTGTCTCCGGGTTCTCCAGTTTCCTCCCACAGTCCAAAAACATGGAACAAGTCAATTGAGTTCTCCAAATTGCCCCATATAGAGTGTGTATGCGTGCGTCTCTGTGTGAGTGAGTGTGTGCCCAGGGTGTGTGCCCACCCTGTCTTGGGTGTATCTGCCCAGCGCCCAAACTTTCTCCCCTGGATGGGCATGGGAAACCCCACCGCGACCCTAATATAGGATAAATCGAAAAATAATAAATGAATAAATGAATGTATATTCTATTTAAAACATTTTTATGTATAAAGAACACGTTATTCTGGTCACCCAGCTTTCTCATGTTTTAGGCATCTTGAGATGTTTTGTTTATGGTGGTGAAAGTTTATTAATTAAAAATATACTGGTAAGGAACTATTTAATATTGAGGTATAGTTTAACTAATTATTTTAACTCTAGGCAACATCTAAACTTTCTCGGTAAACTTTTTAGGTGGAATTTTACCCATTTTGTGTAGTCATTTTAATTGTTATATGTGAGCAACTCAGCAAATACATTTTATTAAAAACAATAAATTATTACAAAAAATATGTTTGTTTTTTTTACATAATATACGGATGACTGTTCCTGATTTTGCTTATACTGTTTTTTTTTTTCAGTTGACTTATTACTTATGATATTATAAATATAGATTCACGGTATTTTATCATAATTCAGAATCTCAAAAAATTCTTGACTTTTAATATTTTAAACCAAACCAATACATGATACTGTAAACAAAGGTGCCCAACTAGAGTGTTTTTGGGTGTGCAAGGTGGACTGAGGCACAGGGTTGCTGACAGCAGGCACAGGCACACCGGAATCTCTGGAGGCTTTTACAAAAACCTTTGGACTTTATGAGATCGGCACTGAGATTGATAAACTGTCTCAAAAACACTGACAACACGAACTGGCTCAGACATACTGGCTAGACAAGCTGTCTCAGATACACTGACTACACAAAGTGGCTCAGACATGCTGACTACAATCTGGCTCAGATACATTGACTATAAAAAATGGCTCAGACATACTGACTAGACAAGCTTGCTCAGACACACTGACTATACAAGCTGGCTCAGACACACTTATTAGACAAGCTGGCTCAGATACACTGACTATACAAGCTGGCTCAGACACACTTATTAGGAGAGTTGGCTCAAATACACTGACTAGACAAGCTGGTTCAGATACACTGACTAGACAAGCTGGACCATATACACTTTCTACACAAGCTGGTCTATACACACTGACTGGACAGGTGCCTATTTAGACACAGTGAAAATCATCACATATTTACCAGCATTTTCAGCAAAAGCAGGTTCAATGAAACCCTCGATGCAAACATATAACAGAGTCCTTGGTACTGACAGAACAGACAGATTAAAACAAAGCTCACAGTACACACAACTTTAGGAGTAGGACTGGCAGATACAGATTTAAGATTTGGCTCCATCTGATTGATCATCGATTGATCAAATCTGGTAAACAGAGCTCCTTCAAAGTCTGAAGCAAGGTAAAATGCTTTGTGAAAAAACAAGATCTATACCACCACAAAGCCAGCCCATCAAATGTGAGAAATTAAACAAGGTCTTCATATGGTCCATGGAAAAAAAGCAAAAACCAAAATTAACCATGAAAGGTCAATGCAACCTAATGCTTGAATATTAGAGCAGATCTGATCTTCCAGCCAGAATAAACAGGAATATTGAATTCAGGAGAAAACAGAAGGGGAAAGCAGGGCTTATAGGTTGATAAAGCAATCAAACAGGCATCAATACCCAACCAGCCCATTTACCTTAATTTTTCAAGATAATATACCGTTTTATATATTTTTAACTTACAAGGAATCTTGGGTATTGGTCTTCTCTGTGATAGACTAGTGAAAGGTGCTATCAAAGATGCTTTACCTACCCCAGTCAGGATAAGTGGTTTACCACTACTAGATAGACATTAACACACCTTCTTCTTGCTGCATTTTCTCCACTTACCATATAGATGGACTTTGTAGTTTTACAATTACAGACTATAGTACATCTGCTTTTTTGTTAGTTCTCTGTTCTCTATTGGTAAGGACCATCACAGGACAGGTATAATTTGGGTGGTGTATGGTTTATTGTCATTTCTGCAGTGACATTAATACAGAGAGGTTTTTGGAATGAGATTAATACAACCAAATAATAACTGTTCTGTGATGTTACTGTTGGGGTCCTGACCATTAGAAAACAGAGTAAATGGGACAAACACAATATGTACTTTGTTTTACAAACAGATGGACTTCAGTCTGTAATTGTAGAACTATAAATTTCATCCTCACTTTCATCCATCCTAAGTGAAACTGATAACATGGATAATGAGTGGAGCAAAAAGGAGGTATGTCCAAACTTTTGACTAGTACTGAATAGACAGGGAATATAAGATCAATCTGATCAAGCATTAGATAGATAAAACACAAAGGAGAGCTTGATCTAATTTTAATTTAATTTAACAATGTTGTATATATCCTCATATCTTTACCTTCTAGTCTTTATCTGCTTTTTCTTTGTTAGCTCACTGTTGGTTCTCTGTTCTCTATTTGTCAGGATCATCACAGAACAGGTATAATTTGGGTGATTTGGGTGTATTGTTTATTGTTAGTTCTGCAGTAACAGTAATGCAGTGAGGGGGGTTTTGAAATAAGAATAATGCCATAACCAAATAATAACTGTTCTGTAATGTTATTTTTGAGATCCTGACCATTAGAGAACAGAATTATCTGTCTATACAGTACCGGTCAAAAGTTTAGACATGCCTTATTTTTGCTCCACTTATTATCCATGTTACCAGTTCCACTTACCATGAGGATGGAATTTGTAGTCTTTATTTTGAGTATAAGTAAAGATATCCATACTGCATTGGTGTAAAATGTAGCACTAGTAGTAATGGTGTGGTGTCGGGACATTGTGTGAGCTGTAGATGTCATCAGAGTGTGTTCATAGAACAAGCATGGCGGAAGTGGTGGGAGGTGTGTGTATGTGGGTCCACAGCGTGGGCCTACATGCGTCTGTGCGTGTGCAGTTTTCTATGTCTGAGGGTTTTATGGGTACAGATGACCACATGGTTTCCATGGATATACATGATCAAAGATAGCTTGCAGGGAGAGGAAAAGCACTCCTCCTCACTCTCCAGTTTGCTTACTCCTCTTCTATAAGACCATTTTTCCACATTTTCTGCTTGCTGTTTTGTAAATTTAAATGATATTTTTTGTATTATCATTATAGGGTTGTGGAATACTAAATGTTCACTTTATCTGTCTTCTTACATGAAAGGGCAATTTGTAGTTCTACAATAACAGACTGTAATCATTAATCAAGATATATTTATATACGTACATTAGAAAAAATGTGCATCAGAAAAATATCTCTAATGAGACTATTGAAATGGGACTATTGAAATGGGATTACCCCAGTAATCCACACATTCAAAAAATCAAAGCAATAATTCGATAAATTATTTGGAGTGATAGAGAAAAAAAGAATTGACCACACTTACTGAAATGTATTTAGTACTTTGTAGAAAACCTGTTTTTTTTCGTAAATTCAGACTTGTGTTGTTCTCATTTGTAAATCGCTTTGGATGAAAGTGTCTGATAAGTGACTAAATGTAAAAGTAATTCAATATACTGAGCAGGAAGAAATATGCAACTCCCAGTCCTTCTTTAAGGTACATTTTTTATAATTTTCTCACACATTTGTTAACAATTTTGAGATATTTGTTTACACTGCTTGCCTTTCCAAAATATTACTTTTGTACCACATCATGATTACAATCACCTGCTGACATCATTTGTTTGAAATCACATAGTTTACTACCTTTTTATATTTATCACATTAAATTACTCTCTTACAATTTTTTAAAATACTTTGCAGACCTAAAATGAATTGAACAAAGCTTGAAATATCTGAGATTATTATCTCATCTTGGACGGCACGGTGGCTTAGTGGTTAACGCGTTCGCCTATCAGCTCTCTTTATTTTGCATATTGTGCGTACACACAGAGAAATTTGTCCTCCACATTCAACCCCTCCATGTAGTGACCCACAGATATACACAGTGAAGTGAGCATATATATATACTATACTATAACTAAAGTTTAAAGTTCTTTGATAGCACTTCATTGCTAGACTTTTACTTGGAGGGAGGTGATGGACGGGGCTCCCACCCATGTCTAGTTTGTTTCTATAGTTACGTCTGCAGCGGCAGGGAATACCTAACCATGCAAATAATACTGCAGTTTTACACTGTACACACAAACACACACACACACACACACACACACACACACACACAGCCATTTGCATCAATTACACAAAAAATGGTATACCAGCATAAATGGTAGACCAGCATTTTAAGTGCTTGGAGACTATCATGTGATAGCTGTATTTAAACCACCTGCTTAGTTGGCATTCTGCAACAAGCCACTAATGCCTGATGGGATGGAGAGGCTAGAGTCGTCTGTGCTGGAACAGCAATCTCTGCGTAGTCAAAAATGCCACAATTACGATTTAAATATGATATGATTTCATACAACCATTCTTAATATTGACTGTACTGAATGTTCAGCTGCTGGTCAGTGTTAGTACTAGTGGCTTTGCCAGTGTCAAAAGCAGCACCCATTAACTTATGAATTTTTAAGTGATGCCCTGTCCAGGGCCGAATCGAATTAAGGATAATAATGACTGAGGGGCATAAGAACAACGATCTGACGATTATGCAAAATTAATATATTTACCTATATAATGGATGCCATGTTGCCCAGAACAAAATCAGGTGGTGTAAATGCATATTATATTTTAAAGGGGGGGGGGGGGGGGGGGGGGGGGGGGGGGGGGGGGGGGGGGGGGGGGGGGGGGGGGGGGGGGGGGGGGGGGGGGGGGGGGGGGGGGGGGGGGGGGGGGCAGGGCGCCAATCCATCGCTGGGCACACACTCACTCACACAGACACACTCTAAACGGGGCAATTTGGAGAATTCAATTAACTTGATCCATGTTTTTGGACTGTGGGAGGAAACCGGAGAACCCGGAGGAAACCCACGCAGACACGGGGAGAACATGGAAACTCCACCCAGATGGGGATTCGAACCGGGAATCCCTAGCGCTGAGAGGCGAACGTGCTAACCACTAAGCCACCGTGCCTTATTTTAAATAAATTGATATTTTAAATAAATTTATGATCACATTAACCTAAAAATCCTTCTGTCCTCAATGGTAATTAATACCAATTCACTAAGTGCCTGCCTGTGTCATACAACTAGAGATTAGAGATACTAGATATGACATAGCCCACATATATTAAAGGAGGATATAATTGGTTCGTTTTCTTGTCATTCAAAATAAGTTTTACAAATATACAAATATACACTTTACTGCCAAAAGTATTTGCTCATCCATCCAAATTAACAGAATCAGGTGTTCCAATCAATTCCATGGCCACAGGTGTATAAAATCAAGCACCTGGGCATGTTGAACTATAATAGGATGCCACCTATGCAACAAATCCAGTCATGAAATTTCCTTACTCTTAAATATTCCACAGTTAACTGTCAGCTGTATTATAAAAAAATTGAAGTGTTTGGAAACGATAGCAACCCGTACTTAAACTGACATTGTGGGGTCAGCGGATGCTGATGTGCATAGTGCGAAGAGGGTCGCCAACTTTCTGCAGAGTCAATCACTACAGAACTCTAAACTTCATGTGACCTTCAGATTAGCTCAAGAACAGTGTACAGAAAGCTTTATGAAATGATATTACATGCTTCTATGTAAAGCACAACGCCACTAGACTCTAGTGCAGTGGAGACGCGTTTTCTGGAGTGACGAATCGTGCTTATCCATCTGTCAATCTAATGGATGAGTCTGGGTTTGGCGGTTGCCAGGAAAACAGTACTTGCACTGCATTGTGCCGAGTGTAAAGTTTGGTGGAGGTGGGATTATTATTATGTTGTGAAGTTGTTTTTCAGAAGCTGGGCATGCCCCTTAGTTCTAATGTAAGTAACTCTGAATGCGTCAGTATACCAAGACATTTTGGACAATTTCATGCTCCCATCTTTGTGGGAACAGATTGGAGCTGGCCCCGTCCTCTTCCAACAAGACTGTGCACAAGTGCACTAAGCAAGGTCCATAAAAACATGGATGACAGAGTCTGGTGTCGATGAACTTGACTGGCCTGCAGACAGTCCTGACCTTAACCCGATAGAACATCTTTGTGATGAATTAGAGCAGAGACTGAGAGCCACGATTTCTCTTCCAACATCAGTGTGTGACCCCACAAATGTGATTCTGGATAAATGGAATAAACACACTACAGACCTTGTGGACAGCCTTCCCAGAAGAGCTGAAGCTTTTCAAGTTGCAAAGGGTGGACCGACATTATATTGAACCCTATGGATTAGGTATGGGATGTCAGTTAATCTCATTTGTGAGTAAAGGCAGATGAACAAATACATTTATCAATATAGTTTATATACTATAGCTGGATTGCCAATTACATTTGCTCCTTTTCAGCAGGTATACCATCAAATGGTTTTTGATAGCATTCTTGAAAATTACATTTTAATATTACGCTATTGTCATTTTGTTCAGATGTGTAAGTATACTACCACCTGTAGTCTTGACTGATGCCATTATGTCATAGCTTATTAGACACAGAGCACAACTGCTTATTTCAGGTCAGCCTGCTTGGTGTGAAAGCTAAAACTGCAGGATGCACTGACCTGGTTTAAATTTTCTTAACCTACAGCTGCATCCTGCTTTATTTCAACCTAATACTTGCATAAATCTCCTCCCAAATGTGAGCCAAAATTCATATACTAAACATCACTAAAGGAAAAATGCACTTCAGATTTTTAAATGTCATCTCTAAGCAGTATGTCAGTTTTCACATTCAATGAACAAAACTACCCAGTTGGGTCGGCTAGGTGTCATAGCGATTAGCATGTCTGCATTTCAATGCTGGGAATCCAGTTTCAAATATGATCAGTTTCAAATATGAACATGGAGTTTCCATGTTTTCCCAGTGTAGGGATGGGTTTCTTCCCACAGTCAAAAAACATGGATTTAAGGTGAATTGGCTGCTAAAATTGTCACTTTATAGTTAAAAATATGTCTGTGTGCCTAGGGATAGATTGACGCCCTGTCCTGGGTGTATCTGCCCAGCACCCGAAACATTCTCCGCTGGATGGGCATGGGGAACCTTAATACAGGATTAAGGGAAGGAGAATGACATCAGATGACATGAGATCCAGTTGGGTCAGAATTCCACTTGTGATTTGAAATCAATTCTTTCTGTTATCTTGCATTCTATGAAAGTTTATGGTATGTATTTAATTTTTTGCTGAAAGGTTTTTGTTGAAATTTAGATTTCAGCATCCAGTGAAAATATTAATTTTATTTTACACTACAGTGACTCTTATGATCTCTTGGAACTTCTGAACAGGCCTAAGCTTTGGTTAGAATTTTGTTTAAGTGCTATCTGTTAGCTCATTTAGATGAGGAAACACATTTACAACAGAGATAATATGAAATAAAGGATGTAATTTATTTATTAAAAAGGCAAAATCGTATTCGGTCCAAACATTTTTACAGAAAATATAATATTATATTATGAATCATGTTGTGGGGAAATGGTAGGCTTGTGGTTAAGGAACCAGCCTTGCAACTTGACGGTCCCCAGTTTGAGGCACCTTACCCCAATTGCTTTCCAGTCGCCATGTACAGGGCTGCCCACCGATCTGGGCACGTGTCCTCACTTCACTAATGTATGTATGTATGTGTGTTTCACTGCACGGATGGGTCAAATATGGAGGACAAATTCCTCTGTGTGTAAGCACAGTAGGCAAAATAGATCACTTTATCAGCTTAGAATGTTTCTACCAAGCATTGCAGGGCCAGAATAGCTTTAAATCATTTAGAATGTATTGTTTAATGCTACAACATTCTGGATATAAAATATGATGTTATGTAGCTATGAAAAAGCCTACATTTTGCCATACTGTACACGTTCACAAAGGCAGACAGCAGAGGTGTGGCAAAGAAAGATCATAAAGATGCCTTCTTTATAACTATGACTGAGAGTGAATTAGCAAAAATTTAGTATTTTAAACATGCTCACAAATATACATACATACGCACATTTTGTGCATTGTGGGTATTTTCCAGAACCTTAACCATAAATACTACTACTCTAACTATACTCTTAACCATAAATACTACTAATAACCATAAACTTACACTAACCTTATCTATAAGCATAAAACATGATTTTACTTCAAAACTGAGTGCTTTTTTGCAATTCACACACACACACACACACACACACACACACACACACAGCTGCAGCAACACATCCAGACAGGTGATAAAAATGATTCATGTCTACATACCACGCAATTTTTCACTGAATATCAACAATTACACAACTACAAAATGTAATGTAACACAATGACTTTTAACACAATGACTTTTAATCTCTAAAAAATGTATGTTGTTCATTTATTACTTAATTATTTGGCTTTTGATTGACTTTTGACCTTGTATTTTTTAATATAATTAACATTCTTCATCTGGGTTTTGGGTTTATTTGTTTATATCTTTATTTGTTATATATTTGTTGATATTGTTGATATTTTATACTAGTATCCAGTGATCAAGGCCCTGAATAATATTGTATTTACTTATTAACAGTTTAGACCTCTGATATACTAGCCACTTTATAATGTGAATGTTCTTGTTTCTACATTTAATGTGTGGTTTATTAGTTCCACTTACCATATGAATATATCTTAAAGTTCTACACTTACAGACTATAGTCATTAGTTTTTTACAGTTTACTACACCAATTTACACCATTATGTTTAATAATCAGTCATAGGCATGTGGGTAATAAACCAAATATGGAACCTTAAGGTTGTAGAAGTTCCGTTGGGCAAGGCACCTAACCCCAGTTGCTCCCCAGGCACCGTGTACAAGGCGACCCATCTCTCCCGGCACATGTGCTCACTTTACTAGAGTGTGTGTGTTTGTGTGTGTGTGTGTGTGTGTGTGTGTGTGTGTGTATGTGTGTGTGTGTGTTTCACTGCACGAATGGGACAAATTCCTCTGTATGTAAGGCAAAACAGATAACTTTACCACTTGATCACTCACTATGTGATTTGTGTTGCTCATGTATGATTTCAGATGTAAAGTCAAAGTCAGTATTTTATTTGGTGCTAAATAGTTGCAAATTTATGGTTGATGGATTATTAGTCCAGCAACCATCCAGCAGTGTCATTGAGATGTTTAAAAACTTCAGTGATGCTGCTGAGTCTGATTTGATCATCATATCAATAAATCACCCATCAGCCAAAAAAACCTGCCCTGTTATGTTTTTTTGTTGTTATGTAGTTCTAATCACTAAATAACAAAATAATTAAGATAATAAAGTTGAGAAATAGATGGACTACAATAGATACTCAAATAGATGGATTACAGTACTGTTATGTTCATCCATATGGTACCTGGAAATAATAACAAGTAAGTAAAAAGGTTTATATAAGTATAAGTAACCCATATTATAATACACTTTTCTAAGAAAATAATAAGCCACCTTGTTATACATCTATAAATGGAATGTTGTTCCAAATTGAGAAATACATTTCTCACAAACTGACTAGATAATGCAGATAAATGAGAACACTTAACACAGTGTGCCATCCATTTATTTTATCCTAGTTAGTAACTTGTCGATTGGTGGATAAAAAAATACAATGAAAATATTGTTACAATTTTAAATAAAAGCAATTTTGTATCTACAATTGAACAGACTTCCATGTTTTTAGACTATGAATAGACTGTGGCGCTTGCTAAGGAAACCTCCACACACAGGTAAATCACACAAACTCCACACAGAAAGGAGAAGAGCATTCCCAACTGCGCCAACCACGAAGGAAAATACAAAACATCAGTCCCCAGTTGCATTCTATTAACCTTGCTGTGCACTCTAGGATGATGTCTATTGGATGTTCTACGTGGTCAAATTATGTAGAGACATTAGTTAATATATACACATCATGGGCTCAGTAGTACATAATGTATGATTAGATTCCACTGTTCCATACGCAATATCTCCCTCTTTTACACAAACACACACACACATGCACGCATGCATGCATGCATGCTCACACACACAGAGCTACTGATGTGCATATTCAACAAGTGCACAAAGTTATTTTCTTTGCATTTATTTTATGTATGCTTTAATTTTAAGCTAGCTACAAAATGCTTTTGCTCTTAAACACACGCACATACACACACACACACACATATACCCACGGCTAGCTACCGTTGCTATTGCAGATGTAACTGATAAAAAAAATAATAAAATAAATGCGCAACACACAATCTGTAATATTAGATGTCTGATGTCTGATTCCTTTTAGACAACCACATAACCTTAAATCTGCACCATAAACAGGAGGCACATACAGAAAGTAACAGATACACAGAGAGAGATTGAGAGATAAGGGAAGAGAGATAGAGATTCCATGGACTGCAGGAAAAACATACATACCACACAAGAGCAGAGCGAAGGCAGTTTAGAGCGACCCTTCATCAGACACTCACACAAGCAGCTGAGCAAAAACCAACCAGCACAGAGATGGGGAACAAGGGATGGAGAAAGACACTGAGCTACTGAAAAAGAGAGGGAGAGAAAGAAAGAGAGAGAGAGAGAGACAGGCAGGGAGGGCCTTGATAGGTAAAAATGGACTAAGATGAAATGAGAAATGCAAGAAAGGCAGACAGACAGAAGGACTGATACAGATACACAGAGGTAAAGGGAAATGAGTGAGAGAGAGAGATTTGGTGAAGGTCTAAATGCTGTAATTAGGACAGAATGCTGGGCAGACACTAGTCCCCAAATACTTTTATACATGAGAGGTGGAGGGATGTGGAGGGGAAAAGCCACTAGTTTACATATTTTATGAAAATATTAGATATCTTAGATATAATATGTACACCGACACATGTACACATTTGCTCAAAATTAATAGTTTCATATTGTTAAAATGAATGTACCATGAGATGTCTTGTTAATTTGCTATTTGGTGTTCTTCCTCACAGCAAGAATGTTCTGGGTTCAAATACTGTTCAGAGAGGACATGGTCAATGTGTCTGTGTGGATTATTTTTATATTTTCATATAAATATTTATTTTCCTCTGGGAGATCCAACTTCCTCGTTCAAAATCATGTAACGGAGTTAAAAAAACTTTCTCTCATTATAATTGTTTATATCTAAAATTTTGAAATTTGTATATATAACTGCTCTGCATAACTGCATATGTTAAAGTAATTACATTAGATAACTGCAGTTTTGTTTTGTATGTTTGGTGGAATGGTGGCTTCGTGGTTAGCACGTTCACCTCTGAGTGCTAGGGATTCCCGGTTCGAATCCCAATCTGGGAGGAGTTTCCATGTTCTCTCCGTGTCCATGTGGGTTTCCTTCGGATTCTGCCGGTTTCCTCCCAATGTCCAAAAACATTAATTCAGGTAAATTTATTGCTCAAAATTGCCTCATATAGAGTATGCATCTGTGTGTGTGTGTGTGTGTGTGTGTGTCTATGTGAATAAGTGTGTGCCCAGTGATAGATTGAGCCCAGTGCCCAAAACTCCCCTGCAACCCTAGTAGAGGGTTACATAATAGTACATTACTCACTAGCAATACTTGGTTGGTAGCTATCCATCATTATAGTTCACATCTGCTTAAATTTAAGTTTTTTTCTAATTAAAAAAAAAAAAAATTACACAGTTACAAATAAAATACTTTATTAGACCTTGTTGAAAATGTTCAAAGTTTTATTGCAGTGTTCTACAGTATAAGGTACTATTGTATGTAGATTATAAAAAATTAAGACAAAAACATGTGACAAAAATTACACTAATATATGCAATTTGTCTATTCGTTGAATAAATCCTTTAATATTAATGGTGAAACTTTAGCTAAAAATAGTGAATCCAGAAACATTTATTAATTAATTATTAATTATATTTAATTATTTAATTAATTATTATTTATTAATGTCCATGCTGGAGGCAAGAATCACTGCACAAGTTTCTGTCTATAATTGTTGTGTGCAGAAAGTATGTGTACTGTTTTTTGTACATTCTTTGTTGATTTAATTGTTATAGGTAATATTTTTATATTTTTGAAAATTGCTTACATAAGCATGTTCTATTAAATAAGTTTTAAATTCAATGCTCTCCCTCCCCTTTACATATTGGCATTATTCTGTGTATATCTGTATATAACTAAATGCCAGAAACCATACAAACAATGTATATATTCTATTTGTAAATAACTTTATTGTTAAAAATTTTATCCATCCATTTTTTATTTTCCGCTTTATCCTCTACAAGGGTCATGGTGGTTCCTCATGCCCATCCAGGGGAGAACGTTTCAGGCATAGGGCAGATTCACCGGGCAGGACAGGGTGCCACTCTTTCACTGGGCACATAATTATGCACAAAAACACACTCTATATGGGGCAATTTTGGAGAATTCAATTGACCTTGATCCATGTTTCTGGACTGTGGAAAGAAGCCCCAAATTGGGATTTAAACCGGGAATCCCTAGCACTGAGAGTTGAATGTGCTAACCACTAAGCCACCATGCTGCCCTGTGAAGAACATTATAAAGGTAAACGTCCTCAATGTGAAGTATGTTTCTTTTTTTGTTAATATAATGAAGGTAGAAGGATGTAACTTACAGCTAAACTGGGTGTGACATTAATGTTAATGCAACTTTCATATTTTTGATGTAATATTATCTGTGTATATATATATAGATCATATCTTCCGCTTTATCCTATATTAGGGTCGCGGGGGGGGGGGGGGTTCCTCATGCACATTCAGAGGAGAAGGTTTCGTGCACTGGGCATAACGGCATTACTAAGAGAACATCAATTTATTGCAGTTTTCAAAAGTTGACTTGAATAGGGTTTTTATAAAAATGTAATAATAATTCATGTTTAAATTAATCATTAATTATTTTAGATTAATAGACTACTATGCAAGAGCTGTATGTAATGTTTGTGTGTGTGTGTGTGTGTGTGTGTGTGTGTGTGTGTGTGTGTGTGTGTTTCCCTTAGCTGCTTTACTGCTGAATAATGCGAAGAGGTGCAATATGGTGACATCATTAAAGAGGATCAGAAAATCACATGCTTACATTCTTACTTACAAGCTTACATCTCACTCATTGTTTACATCCCTTTATCTATTCATTTTCACTAATTTCACTTCATTTCTCCAACATTTCAGTTCTAAAACATCAAGATTATCATTCAATCTCTTATTATTTATGCATGACCGAACACACAAGCACACAAGCAAACACACACACACCCAATCACACACACGCTTGCTTATACACACACACGCACACACACAAACTTAGATCCTTTTCGCTTTTATTACTGTTTCTGTTCTATCCATGATACCCTGCCTTGTTGTCATAGCAACAATCAGGCCCCACTGGCTTGGTTGCTATGCAACTTACATCAGCCATAAAAAGAAAATGAAGCAAAATATATTCAGAAACAAGTAAATCAGGTCTTGTGCATGTGTGTGTGTGCGTGTGTGCATATGTATCTATGTGTGTTCTTTAGCAGTAAAATCATACATCTACATACAGTATGTCTCAGAAATTACTTTTGAACTATTTTTATGTAAATTCCAAACACTGACATTAAAGGACCCCCACGCTCACATACCCAGATGCAGGTTTTCTTTCTTTATCAGTCTGTCTTTTGTAAAAATAAAAGTTTATACAACTACTGCAGCATTCAAATGCATGCACCTTTTTAAACACTGTTGTTGGCATAATATTTTGTTGGCATAATATTGGAGGAAACATAAAATAAGTTGAATGAATAAAAATGCATAACAAACGATGAGCTAATTAAAACATATCAAAATGTCTTTGTGTATAAATGAAATGTATATTGTTCATTCAGATGAAAAGGCAAAACAAAGGTTTGCATTGATTGTAATGACAAACTTCCATCCATCCATTATCTTCCTATCACAGTGGGGGCGGGGGGGTGGGGGGGTTCCCCATGTCCACATCCATGTGAGAACGTTTCAGGCGCTGGGCAGATACATCGAGGACAGGGTGTCAATCTATTGCTGGGCACACACTTACACACATACACACACAAACACACTCTATATGGGGTAATTTGGAGAATATAACTGACCTTGATCCATGTTTTTGGACTGTGGAGGAAACTGAAGAACCTGGAGGCACACTGACTCATTCATACAGACACAAGCACACACTACATAGGGCAATTTAGATCATTAAATTTACCATGAATCTAGATTTTTGGACTGTGGGAGGAAACCAGAGAACCCAGAGGAAACCCATGCAGACACTGGGAGAACATGGAATCTCCACTCAGATTGGGATTCGAACCTGGATCCCCAGTAATGAGTCGAAGGTGCTAACCACTAAGGCACCATGCCTCCCATAAATTGCCCCATATAATGTCTGATTGTGTGAGTGTTCCCAGCAATCGATTGGCGTTCTGTCCTGGGTGTATCTGCACAGCGCCAAATGTTCTCCCCTGGATCGGCAAGGGAAACCCCCCAGTGATCCGAATAGAGTATTAAGCTGAAAATAATGAATCAGTGAATTAATGGACCCTTTGCACCATACTGCCATTACATTGGAAAGTCTTGATCGGCCATAAGAAACAAAGAGATATTTGTTTTATGCTTGAATGTGCACATATTACAGAGCATTCTTAAATAAGATCAAACAGACTGACAAAGGTGACGGAACAAAGCATTACAGAGCTGGGGGCATGGAACAATGAGTTTATACGTCAGTGGGTGAAAAGTGAAATGTACTGAAACTGTATTAAGTAACAGTGTGCGGTGGGAGGAATTCACTGCAGAGGTGGAATAAAATCCTGAACAGAAATCCTGAACCGTTATTGCTGTGTGTCTGCCTCCACAGTGAAAAATCTGTTCAATATGTGTTTACAGCAATTATATAAGACATGTTTGCAGAAACGTTATATGAATAGATGACTTGCATCAGCTCTTTGCTGAAAAAGACAGGACAGAGGAATGCTTTACATCAACGCAAATAGGCACTGGAACATTTTGAATAAATTAAAGTGTGCTTCACTTGGTGTAAAAATGTAATTCTTCATCTTATACAAGTTCTGTACTGTAAAAGTTGTTCCTATGAAAAAGCAAAGCTTTTTAAATCACATCAATCAACATGAATAAACCTCTAGGTGTATTTGGATCACTAAAATTCCATGTGACTTCAAAACATGAACAGACTGCACTCTACCTTCTTTTGGCTCTGTCTGATTTGGGGTCAACTATTCATCCCCATGACTGACATATGAAATGTGGCACAGATTTCCTGACACAGCCCACTAATTAATGAGTGAAATGAGTGAAAAAGACTATGTGGCAATTTTAAAGTCAAATGTCAGTGGGATAAAATGTAAGAGGGAAGTGGAAGAAAACCACATAACCCAGAGAACACACAAAAAGCCATGGGGAGAACATTGACAAAACAAAACTTCACATGACCTAAGCCAAGAACTGTTTTCTAATTGTCAAATAAAAAGTAGGATATAATTTGTAGGATTATAAGCTAATTACTCAAGTAGTAACATTACATTACAAACATTTCAGACACTACCACAGCCTCTTAACCTGACATTCAATGTGCAGTTCATCGTTTATCCACAAAGGGGCGGTGGCTTCATTAGAATAAATCTACTTCTGTACAACTTCTAAAACTTCTAATGAAAAATACAAATGAATAGCTAAATAAAAAAACTGAGTGACAATATAGAATTGCTAACAATTCTAATTTTCAGGTTAGTTTATGACGTTTTAGTTTTTAAAAGGGACAGTGGTTCTTAGGAAAACCCAGGTATGTATCAGTTTTAATACACTATGTGGTTAAACCATTGAAAAACTTTTGCACATGGAGCTGGAGAACACTACTGAAAGTACCTTGTGCTGAAAGGGAGACAAACAAATAGATCATGGACAAAATCAATCTTCACCTCTCATGAGAAGCTTGAATATAACCACACTCTGTACACTTCATTAGAAAAGACAGCCAAGGTGTAAAGAGTAGAAAAAAAAGAGGAGGACTACCAACAACAAGATGGATGATTACAATTAAAGAAATAACGAATCAGCCATAAAGATGAATGAGCATGGAGACGCAAGTAGAAGCAGTATGTTTTTGAGAAACATTATGCATTTGGTTGCCAGGAGTTGAAAAATTATTTGATGGCACCTAATAATAATAATAATAATAGGATGGTTAGGATGTTTACTTCTCAGTGCTGGGGATCCAGGTTTGAATCCCAATGTGGGTGGAGTTTCCGTGTACTCCGCGTGTCCGTGTGGGTTCCTCTCACAGTCCAAAAACATGGATTCAATGTCAACAGTGCTCTGAATTGACCCATATAGTGTCTGTGAGTGTGAGTGTGAGTGTGTCCAGCAAAAAGATTGGCGCTCTGGATGGGCATGGGGAACCCCCCACGACCTTAGAAGAGTAGATAATGAATAAATAAATAAATGAATAATAATAAAAAATAAAAAAATAAATAATAATAATAACAATAATAATAATAATAATAATAATAATAATAATGAACATACGCACACACACGCACACATACTATATATATATATATATATATATATATATATATATATATATATATATATATATATATATGTATATAAATATATATGTATATAAATATAGTATGTGTATATAATATATATATATTTATGTACATACAGGGGCAATTCATATTAAACAATTCACTGCAAATCCATATTTTGGACTGTAAGAATTTTCATAACAGCTTGTATTCTCGTAGGCATGGACTTGAATAATGACGGAGTTTCATCAATCAGACTCTTGCAGGACTTTGCAGGACATGCCATTAAAATGTTAAATGGCATGACCTACAAATAACTGTCGAAGAACATGGTCAAGGACAAGGCTACAACCTGCAAAGCAGATTTGGCAAGAGCAATAAAATACAGCTGGAGCCTGACTGATAAAAAATACTGTTATTGTCTTTCTAGAAGGAAAGTCTTTATGTCCTTTGACTTTCAAAAACTTAAGTTGTCATCACCAAACCTCCTTTAACTGATGGAATAAGAAGTGTGCAAAACTTCCATGTAGACTTTGGCATGTACTGTAGATGCAATGACATCTCATCCATGCCTTTACATGACATGCAACCCACATCATCAATAATTGTGGAAGTGTACATGTAATCTTTTACAAATTTCATCAAATGTTTAAAATTTCATTTGATCAGAACTAAGCAAAAGTATCAGTATCATCGCCTTGCTTAACGCAGATTCATAAGGTATACATTATCCATGATTGCTTTTGGTCCACTGTAGCCTTGTTTTTTACTCTTTAGGTGTTAAATGGAATTAGAGTTTGTTTCATTTTGTAAATCTCATTTCTCTTAGGTGATATCTCACACTTTGCTCACAGACTCTGATTTGAATTTGGTTTCCCACTTGTTTCTCAAGTTGTTGTGTAATTTCTGTTTTCAAGACAACTTTTCTATACTGATACTATGCTATTTTTTTGATCTACTAGTTTGCTTCCGGGTGGCACAATGGCTTAGAGGTTAACACAATCGCCTCTAAGCACCTGGGATTCTTGGTTCGAATCCCAAGAGTTTCCATGGTGTCCACGTGAGTTTCCTCCAGGTTCTCCAGTTTACTCCCACAGTTCAAAAACATGGATCAAGGTCAATTGAATTCTCCAACTTGCGTAGTTTGTGTGAGTGAGTAAGTGTGTGCCCAGCCATAGATTGGCACTCTGTCATGGGTGTATCTGCCCAGCGCCCGAAATGTTCTCCACTGTATGGGCATTGAGAACAACCAACATATTTTGCAACATTCTGTGATGATTGACCTTCTTGAAGTTTTGAAATTCTCTCCTTTGTTTTAACTAACATCCCTCATGATGGAACCACGATTCATGTCAATCCATTTTTTGCAACAACTGTAAATGTTTTGAAACTGTCATTCAGTAATATTTTTCTCAAAATAGAGTAATGCCTTATTTTCTTTATTCACTTGTTTAAAGAAAAAGTGTGAAACTGAGAACTGTGACAATATTTTTTTCTCTTTGAAACCTGAAAACAGTGGAAACAGTAGTGTCTGTTTTCTCCCCAAGATATATCAAATGTGTTTGTCTGTCTGATGAACTGCCAACCTATCCAGTGTTTTTCCTAGCCCTTTGGCCAGTGAGTGCTGGGATATGTTCCAGCCCTTCCTAGTGACCCTAATTATGATAGGTGGCTTAAAAATTTATGAGCGAAAAAAGGGCAAAATTAAAGTGCAATTAATTAGAGAAATGTGATACAAAGAAAATGCACAAAGTAAATGGTCTGAGTTGGTATTAACACAGACTAAAATTATATTAAGATAAAAGAATAATAATTACAAAGATTGTAGATTCGAACTATATTAATTATATTAACTAAGAGAAAAATAATGGTATTTCTTGAAGATGGATTAAGAATAGTATTGGCAAGCAGCCACACACCTCCGCATGAGTCCCACATACACAGAGGCAAATCCTCCTACATGCAGCTTTATACATAAGCTACATATTTTATACAACATCCTGATGTTTAACCAACTTGCTTACTATTAACTGTTCTACTGCACTGTCTACTGTGCCTTACAGTTCACTCCAGCTTTTAAAATGCTATAAATAGTCATTTTTTGATGTTTGGATAAACCAAATCAATGCTAAGCATCAAAAATATACAGAACAAATCAATCACAATGTTCACAGAATAAGAATGTCCCTAAATGTGCAGCATGACTGCATCATGCATTTATAGCTATAAATATCTCAATGACTCTCACTTTGTCATAGACGCCTCCTGTTCTTATCATGGTTCGTTTTAACAGTAACAGTTGTTAACCATAATTAATATCACTTGTGGAAGAACTGAACAATTGTTTTTTATTGTTTTAAAATATAAAATATAAACCTGTGATGTTTAGGTACATTATATATGGGCTGTGCTATTATTATTTTAACCAATTTGTATGAATAAAACCTTAGATGATAGTCATGTGAAACTGTTGGGATTAGATAGACTGCTGTGTTTTTTTTTTCTGGTAGGAGCAGTGATGGGGCTAAACTATTCATACCCTTATATTCCAAATTACTATTGCTATCCACAATATTTGAACGGATTAGCTGTCAATTAATTAGAAACAACTGTCAATTAATTAGAATTTATTTTAGGCTAATTTTATGTTATACTATAATGAACAAAAATATAAATGCTTTTGTTTTTGTTTCCATTTTTTAATATCTTTACTTGAAGTTATAAGACTTTTTCTATGAACACCAAAAGCCTTTTTTCTCGTTAAAACTGTACACAAATTTGTCTAAATCTATGTCAGTGATCACTTCTCCTTTACTGATATATTCAGCAACCCCATGTGTGGCAGATCAATATGCTGATTAGAAAGCCCGAAATACAGTATGCAAAACAGAAAATAAATTTGCTAACTGGAAAACATATGTGTGACAATAAGACACATTGAGAAACATAAAAAATCAAATACACAAAAGACACTTGAGTGGCAAAACAACCGCGAAGCATATAAATGTTAAATCAACAGCTAGGCAATGCAGCAGAAAAATAAAACAAGTTACAAGAAAGAGAAGTTGATCTAAGCTGAATAGAATGAATTAAAATTTAATAAATAAATAAAAACACAGGATAAATAAACCAAATGGGGTTAATTAACATAATTGAGTTATTAATTAAACACAAGCTAATGAAAGAAGCGGTAAAAGCAGATAGAAATGTACCTGTGCATCTGACAGTGCATTATTGTCAATAATGTCACGGATGAACAAACGGCTCCGCCAATCAGTTTTAAGGACATAAGCTACCCAGTTTATAAACAAAACTAAGGTACACACATGATGGGAAACAAGTGCATAACAATAGACATATTGACAAATAAACCAATACAAAGTGACAAGAAAACAGTCAATGAAACCCATGAAAAGGAAATACATATTTATTTTATTTCCTTTTTTATTTTATATTATTCATTTACATAAAACAATAATAATATACAAATTATTTATCCATCCAACATTATCTTCTGCATTATCCTCAACTAAGGTCACGGGGAGGTTCCTCATGTCTCGGGCGCTGGGCAGATACACCCAGGGCACCAATCTGGGCTCAGATAATTTATGTGTACATTTGAATGCTCAGTTGAAAAGAAACCAATTATATATTATATCAGCAATCAATATGCATAAAAATATCTAGGTAAATTTGTCCTTAATAGAACAGTTGTTAACTTATTGATGCAGAAATTTTAAATTAAAGCATTGCTGTCCAAACTTTTGTGTAAGACTGCATTCAGTATTTGATTTGAGAGGGAGTGGGGGTGGCTGGGAACATGGGGACCAACCAGTGTGTGCTGTCACTGACCATTCTTGGTATTTGGAGGTTTAGTAAATTTTGTTGTGCTTGTTGCAGTATCAAATGCAATTAGTCATAAAGAGCATCTCTCTCACTGTTTCATTTTTTCTGTAGTGTAACTGAAAGAGTTTACATAATGCATGAGTAATAACCTTTTTCACTCAACGCCTTCATCTTGTCCTTTAATGAGCAAGAGAAAGGGGGAAAAAAGTCCACAAATAATGTCTGGAAGCAAGGTAAGATGATAAGACAACCCAATATATGTCTCCTTCTACTGTTCTCAATGAGAGAAACGCAAGACCAAATGTCATAAACATGACAATTTCTTTGGAAACACCTTCCTCAGCTTCCTGTCTGACTCCCACGTCTTGTCAAATAATCGTCAAGAATACTATGTAGCCAAATGTATCTCATCATTCCTTTGATTTGTGTATTTTAATCATTTTATCTGTGAAATTAAAATTACTTGGAACAGCTGCCTCTGAAATTTACTGGATGAAACAGAAGTACACTAAATATAAAAATCGTTTCTCTCATTAGTTTCTATTCAAATCACATTCTACAGGTTCACCGCGACAAATCAAAAAGCTTAAATTCTTTATCTAGGAAAACAGTCAATTCAGATTATACTGATGTGTGCCATGTATTTTTATAAAATACATTTAAAACGATGTTTGGCAAGTAGATATAGGTCTGAATTATTCATTCATTCATTATCTTCCACTTAATCCTCTACTTAAGTCATGGGGGCTGGTCCCCATGCCCATCCAAGGGGGGAATGCTTTGGGCACTGGGCACACTCACACAAACATATGGGGCAATTTGGAGCATTAAAATTTTATATTGAATCCATGTTTTTGGACTGTGGAAGGAAACTGGAGAACCTGGAGGAAACCCACATGGGCAATGGAAGAACATGGAAACTCCACCCAGATTGGGATTCAAACTTAAATCCCCAGTGTAGAGAAGCGAACATGCTAACCACTAATCCACCGTGCAACCTGGGTGTAAATTAAATAATCTCAATGGCATTCGTACATTTTTTATATAACAGGTGCTGTGATGGCAGAATAGAAAAAAGTCAAACTATTGATGACCAGTAACATGGCATTGTGACTGAAGTGGGGAGTGCGGTCACCTCGCAACAAGAAAGTCCTGGTTACAATTCCTTTTTGGAGGACCTGAATTTGTGTTGAGTTTTGACTTTTGCTCTACTGGACTGGCTCACAAATGTCCTTGTCATATTTCAGGAAGATCATATATAGGATTTCATAGACACAGGAATGGGCTTGATTAACACATGGCTTAACAGCCACTACTGCTCTGTTCCTGGTACCTCTAACTCTACCCACACTCTGCATCTTCCCTTTCCTTAAATATCCCCCCACTCATGTTCTGCTTCCTTTTATATCATATGTAAGTGACATCCTAAACACCTCTGCTTTCCATCCTTGGGAAACAATGTAATGTTGCTACGCTGCACAAATATGATCATACAATTTTTACAGCAAAATATTTTTTATTGCTCACGGCACCAAATACTTCTGAGCAAACAGGACTCTTGGAGGCTGACTGTGTAAAGCTGCTATGTATCTAGCTGATGCTACAATCAATCAGCATTGGCTCTAGTCCAAATTAGCTAAATGGCAAAAACTGTTAGCAATAACTAAACAACATACAAAATGCAGTGCGTGGGCAACACGGATTCCTTCACTTTATTGACCTAGAATCATTTGTAAATGACTCAAAGCTCTAAGCATACACTACAAGATTGCTCCAAATTACATTAACGAAGCACTCAGAGTTGGCAAATATAGACACTTAACAAGAATGTCATATATTTACTGCAGTATTTATTGTTAAAAAATAAATACACATCTGAAGATACACATGCCAATAACTTAAATCTATGCATTTCAATCTATGTGTTTCAATTATTTGCTATATCTACATATTGCTAGATATATCTTTAAAATATACAGGTTTTGTTCTGTTTCTGTTTTTTCTTACTAGTATTTTGGTCTGAATATTTCATACATTTTTACATAATGATTGTGTATTATGTGTGAGTTGCTTGTTTTGTTGTAGTGTTCACATGTGTTTCAATTACCTACTGTCCTTAATATTCAGGTTACTTCTGTCGGCCCCTAATGACAAAGGTCTCCCATGTGCGAGTCACCATTATTTTCTAATTAACTGATCTTTTCCTAGTTGCAAAACTGATTTAACATATTCATACTGATAAGCTAATTATATGGATTGTAACATACAATTTTAAAAGCATCCATATTTAATCCATAATATAATACTGTGTAAAAGTTCAAATGTTTTTTGGGGCAGTCTTGTCTTTAACTGCTGCTTAGAAAGTGCTCGAACTGTGCCACCTAAGCCAGCAGGGACCAAGCGACATGGACAGCCCTTGGCCAGCAGTGGGTCAGCAGCTTACAGCTCGCTGCCTACTCTTTCTTTCTGAGGGACCAGCAAGACTAACTGTGGCAGATAGCGGAATGGCGGTACTACATGTTCTGCTACCCACTTTTACCCTATGTGTGGTAGGGTGTACATTCAGAAACTAATTTTGCACACAACAAAGCAGCCAGTGTAAGACATGGAAACATGAGCCATGCCCTGTAATATCATATGAGCAAAAATTGCAACGGGGGGGGGGGGGGGGGGGGGGGGGGGGGGGGGGGGGGGGGGGGGGGGGGGGGGGGGGGGGGGGGGGGGGGGGGGGGGGGGGGGGGGGGGGGGGGGGGGGTTTTTTTTTTTTTTTTTTTTTTTCTTTTTTCTTTCTGACAATGTCTGGCAACACCTGATTAAACGCAATGCAGAAAACAGATTATTTTGCATAAAGTTGAACCTTGCTGAACTTTTGCTACCACTCACAATGTCAAATAAACCAGTGCAATCCAACCTACCACACATACACTACAGTATAGAATCAGGAATTAGTATTACAGCAACAGCTTACAGTGAGAGAGCATGTGTGTCAAATCTAATAACAGTTTGTGCAATACCTCTGCATCCAGATCGACATCTAGATTACTGCAGTGTCTCTGTATGTGATGCAACTGCTGTCTTACTGCAATGTGTAGCAGTGTGTGTTTGTGTAGAAACAGTAGGTGCCTGCCTCAGAGAGAAAGAGAGTCTATCAGAGAAAGACCATGTTTAGTGTCTGAATGAACTGGGTGCACCTCTGCAGCATGTGTGTGTATGTGTGTTTGCAACAAAAGGCTGAAGGTTGATGTATGTATGCAAGAATTAATGAAAATTAATGAAAATGACTAAACAAAATATTAACAAAGAGAGGATTTTCCCAATTGATGACTAATACACAATTTTATAAAATATTATAAAAATAATTTAATAAAAGCTCAGTAGTAACATATGCAGAGAAATGCTTAAAAATACTAAAAGGCAGGTCTAAATTCCCTGGCATACATGATAGAAAGAATAAAATCTATAATATCAAGACTAAAGAATATAAAAACTAGGCATCTTCATTAAAGAATTCTGCTTGATCTGTTGGGAACAATTCAGTTCTTTAAACAGTTTTTCAGGAGTACACAATGATGCAGTGGGGAGGGCTGTTGCCTCTTAACGAGATGGTCCTGGGTATAGAAGGAAATCCACACAAACTCAGCTGGAATATGAAAAATCCACACAGAATCAGAATAAGAATCAGAATATTTTATTAATGGCCGGAAGGAAATTAAAGTTTTTACAGATGCTCCATTTTTCATGCTATATACAGAGGAAGAATACAGATTAAGGATTAACAATTATCACAGTAAAAGTATAATAATATTATTTAAAAAGTATAATAATAATAAATAATAAGAAATAGTGGTTAACATGTTCGCCTCTCAGCACTAGGGATTCGAATCCCCATCTGCATGGAGTTTCAATGTTCTCTCCGTGTCTGCGTGAGTTTCCTCCGGGTTCACCGGTTTCCTCCCACAGTCTAAAAACATGGATCAAGTCAATTGAGTTCTCCAAATTGCCCCATATAGAGTGTGTATGTCTGTGTGAGTGTGTTCCCAGCGATAGATTGGCGCCCTGTCCTGGGTGTATCTGCCCAGCGCCCGAAACTTTCTCCCCTGGATGGGCATGGGGAACCCCGCCGCGACCCTAATAGAGGATAAAGCGGAAGATAATGGATGGATGAAATAATAAGAAATATGTAAAAAAAATAATAAGGAAAAAATAACTTTTCTCATCTTGTCTAAAAACTGAATCTATCAATAGGCACACACTTACTCTCGTACATACACACACACACACACACACACACACACACACACACACACACACACACACAAATACACACACAGTATATAGGGGAATTTAGAGCAGCCAATTTACTTTGAATCTATGTTTTTGGACTGTAGAAAGAAACAAGGAGAAAACCCACACGGACATGAGGAGAACATGGAAACTTCACCCATTGACAGGCAGAGGTACTAACCACTAAGCCACTGTGCCGCCCATTATTAATATTAACATTTTCCATGCTTAAGGACACTTTAATATCTACAATACAGTTACATGCTTTCTTACAAGTTGCCACTTGTGCCCTGCATTTACTTCAGGGACACAGACACATGCAAGGTACTTACATGACACACATACTCCAGAAAACCCAGACTGGGATTCGAACCAGGAATCCCCAGCACTAGGCAAACGTGCTAACCACTAAGCCACCATGCTGCCCTCTCCCTATGTCTCCCAAACTTAATTTATGGACTTCTTTTTTTTTTTCTTTGAATGTCAATGATAAGTCAAATATCACCATTAACATGGGTATAATATCAAGATCTGTTTTCTGTAATTGTTAAGAAATATAGTAAAATAAAATTAATTATTGTGGCATAAATGGCATAGATGAGATAATCTATCTAAAGTCAATATCTGATAAAAAGGGAAAAATTCTGGAAAAGAACCAAGATGTAGTAGGTCACTTCAACAAAGCTGGAGAATTTAGATGAGATATAAACACATCTAGACAGCAGGTCTGTTGCAACAGTGAAAGCAAACCAACCAATTGCCTAGGGCCCAGAGCTGGCCTGGGGCCCCTAGACAATGACTAGTTATTAACTGAATGCAACAACAATTTGTGTGAGAGCACCTTTAAATTTTTGGTTGTCAGTGCAGAAACGTACAACAACACTGTTATAAAAAGCCCCATCGAGGAAGCCCCTCCCACTAACTGCCTAAAATTACTACACAACTTTCACTCTTTATAGATTATTTGAGTGTTGTGTGCTTTTTGCATAGGATGAGATGGTTTTGTTCCAAATGTTTACATTTACACATTACTTTTGTTAAATTAAGTAAGTAACATTTGTTTGGGGCGGCACAGTGACTTAACGGTAAGCACATTTGCCTCTCAGTACATTGGAATCAAGTTTGAATCCCAATCTGGGTGGAGATTCCATGTTCTCCCCATGTCATGTGGGTTTTCTACGGGTTCTCCGGTTTCCTCCCACAGTCCAAAAACATGGATTCAAGGTAAATTGGCTGCTCTAAATTGCCCCTATATAGTGTGTGTTTATGTCTGTGTGTTTGTGTGAGTGACGGTGCCCAGCGATAAATTGGCACCCTGTCCTTGGTGTGTCTGCCCAGCGCCAAAAATTTTTCTCCTCTGGATGGGCATAGGAAACCCCCCCGCGACCCTAGTAAAGGATTCAGCATAAAATAATAAATGAAAGGATGGGGCATTTTGCTTGGGATTTTTTTGCAAATGGGGCATTTTGCTTGCCTTGAAACAGCCCTTCTGGACTACAAAAAAATTCCTAAAAAATGAAATTGATATTGACTTTAGAGAACTGCAGACCCAACCACACAAGTAAATAAACAGAGAAGATAAAATAAAATGAAGTTTATGGAAATAATAATTACTGTCAGAGCGAGCTTTGCTTTTTTCATTTCAACAGTTCCCATGCAGTTTGTCTCCTCCTTGTGTGCATTCTCCAATGCTAATCACCTTCAGCCAGTCTGTTTTAGTTAATTATCTGTTCTATGTTCTTATTAGGGGTGGCACTGTGGCTAAGTGGTTATCACATTCACCTAACAGCACTAGGGCTTCCCAGTTCGAATCCAAATCTGGGTGGAGTTTATATGTTCTCCCTGTGTCTGCAAGGGTTTCCTTAGGGTTCTCCGGTTTCCTCCCACAGTCCAAAAACATGGCTTAAGGTCAATTGAATTCTCCAAAGTGTGTGAGAGTGTGTGCCCAGTAATAGATTGGCGCCCTGTCCTGGGTGTATCTGCCTAGCACCCGAAACGTTCTCCACTGGATGAGCATGGGGAACCCCCCCGCAACCCTAGTAGAGAATAAAAGTGGAAGATAATGGATGGATAAATTAATTTTATTATTCTGTTTGTTTCTTTACCCAGAAATTAGTAGTTTTGTTACCTTATCTCTAAATGATCTTGTTTCCACTTGTAAACAGTTGACGGGGCGGCATGGTGACTTAGGGGTTAGCATGTTTGCCTCTCAGTGGTGGGGATCCCGGTTTGAATCCCGATTTGGATGGAGTGTTTATGTTCTGCTTACTTTAGTATAATGACCCAGTTCAGTATGTCATCTTTGTTATTTTCACCTACTGATTTATGCCTACAGAATAGTAAGCATATTACTCATTCTAACCTACATCTTTTTTTTTTTTTTTTTTTAGAATATTTTTATTGGAATATAAACAATATCCTTACAACAACAACTAACATATTCCACTTTTTCTTTTAAAACAAACTACCCCCACACACAAAGAAAATACTATAATAATAATAAAAATAATAATAATAAAAATTAAAAATATATATATATTGAAATTATACATCTGATAATAATAAACATTAAATATCAAAGCAAACCGCCCCCCTCCCCATAACCCATTGGCTCACCACGACCAACCGACATATTGCTAGTGTAGTGCAACATTAAAAGGCACACAATTAAAAGGCACACGATAAAGAAAAGAGAAATGAAAAGCAAAAGAAGATCACACATTTAATTTAATTTGGAAAAACTACCAGATTGGTGAAATAAGAAATAAAAGGTTGCCACATGCTATAAAACTTAGCTGTACACCCTCTCATGGTATATTTAATTTTCTCAAGTTTTAAGAATGCCATGACGTCTCTTAGCCAATGGGAAATAGATGGACATTTCGTAGATTTCCATTGTATTAGTAAGAGACGTCTAGCTAATAGGCATGTGAAAGCAATAATGTCACTTTGTGAAGCATTAAGTGCAAGTGAAGGATCAGGCACACTAACCTACATCTTTTAACTGATTTTAGACACAGCCGGTGTTCAATTGTGGACAATTTATCAGATCTGAGATCACATACATATTTACTCACAAATTTTCATCTTACTGTTGCCAGTATTCGGTATCTGACTTACTTCTCTCCTGACTGAGGGAGGAAACTTGAGAAAACACCACACTCAAATAACTCTAGTCTTCCGCTTTAGGAATCAAACCCTGTTATGAAATGACAGTGCTGCATACTAATAAACTGCCTATTAATTAAAAAAATTGGGGGGAAGGCTTTGAAAGGACACTAGGTAAAAACATCCTATTCAACTTCAATTGCTCAAATTGCTATTCAAAATATATTTTTAAAATGTCCTGTTCACAGGATTTATCTTTGTTAATGATTGAGTTAATGATTGTGTTAAATCTTTTTTAGAAATGTAGTGAATAATGAAAAGGAACTGAGCACTAATGACTAGGCCTGAATGATAGATGAGAGTAGAAAAGAAAAAAAAAGAAAATATTATACATCCATCCCACATCACACATGTCAGTGCACTTTAATACGTTATCACAGGAAGAGATCTGGTTTGACAGAATGCACAGCACATATATGTGTATAATCACCTAGTGAATGATTGGACTGTGAAAATATGTCCTTGACTGGAGATCAAATATTTGTCTGAACTTTAACTCTATCTCTCTCACACACACTGCAGCAAGAGCAGATTGCAGATTTGGTGTTCACCAAGGGAGGTGTTTAATTTCTTTCAGCCGAAAATAAAGGACTCTGGACCTCTATATACACAAAATGTGTATCAAGATAAAGAATTTTGTGTCTCCTCAAGTTAAATCAAGAGCCATCTTGAGATTTTTTTACACATATAAAAGGACCTAGTAGTCATTTCACCACAATAGGATTTTTAAAGATATATATTTTTTAAAACACACACACACCCACATGGACATTAACAGAGATATGACATTAACATATTCAAAAATGAATCAATAAAACAAGCTAAAGGTATCTTTCTAGTAACACTGTTCTGGAAACATATATTTCCAAAGTGAACAGTTTAACTGTTAACAGATGAGGTGAACATATTTATGGGTATAATAAAGCAATGAGATACAAGATGGCATGCATTATTGTAATAAAATCATGGGAAAGAGGTGTTATACATGACGCAAACCCAATTACAGTTACAGTATCTCTTTCCTATTATTTATTCACAATAATTCACAACATTGAGTGTCTTCTTGCTTTTATAAAATGGTTACAAATACTCTATGATAAAAAAAAAAACAAGGTTTGATTCATAAATGTGTTTAGGCGAAAAAACATTTATAAACTGGTCTTCCGCAGCATAAGCTAGTCCGGCTTTTAAACTAAACACTGATCGCTGAGTAACTGCCATCTAGTTGCCATATTACAGTACAGTTTATAAAGAATAAACAGCCAATACAGGCTTAGTGTTAATTGAAAAATGGCTTGTGGTTTATATTAATCTGTACTTTATGATTTAAAATAATGTACTGTATTTCATGTATTGGTATGAATGTGAAGTGGTCAGAGGTCAGCATTATTGTCAATGTCAATTGAGTATTGTCAATAATCTTATGGCTGGACAATTCAACAACTCAAGACAATCAGATTTAAGCATCGAAACTTCCCGTTATATAATATAAAATAGGCATCCACCAATAGCAAGTGAAAAGGCACTAACAACATGATTTTTGATCAGGTAAGTAAGAAAATGGATGTCAGAATCCACAAAAAGACAGATGACCAAGACCATCTACATCATTACCAACATTCATTCATTCATTCATTTATTATCTTTCGCTTATCCTCTATTAGGGTCCCGGTGGGGTTCCCCATGCCCATCCAGGGGAGAACGTCTCGGGCAGATAGACCCAGGACAGGGCGCCAATCCATCGCTGGGCACACACTCACTCACACAGACACACTCTATATGGGGAAATTTTGAGAATTCAATTGACTTGATCCATGTTTTTTGGACTGTGGGAGGAAACCGGAGAACCCAGAGGAAACCCACACAGACACTGGGAGAACATGGAAACTCCACCCAGATGGGGATTTAAACCGGGAATCCCTAGCGCTGAGAGGCGAACGTGCTAACCACTAAGCCACCGTGCTGCCTCATTACCAACAAAAAGTGCTAAAACCACCTGTGATGGAGTGATCTGCACATATCTGAAAGTACAGGCTTGTAATTTTAAAGAGATGCTGTCAAAGAGGACAAAATCTTTTCTGAGGAGCTCCATGTGCATTTGACAGTACCACGCTTTTTCCTGCAGTAGTTACAACATTGTTCTTAAACATAGAGTGCATGTATATTAGGCATGGATTGTTGAGCATCTTATAAATATGAGCATGAAATCCACTGCAAACCTGTACAAATGTGTGCATTTAATTCCTAAACAATTTAATCAGATAATTTAAAGAAAATGTTATGTGACTGTGATGTGATGTAATACGCCTTTGACCCAGGCTTTAATGGGTAAATAAAGTTTAAATTAATTTATAATCATGTCGTATTTATTACAAATAAAAAAGTGTTCTAACTTTGGAAATTGGAAAGTGTTTTAACTTTGGATGCTAATAAACAAAATAAACCTTCTAATCGATTGAGATACATAAGGTTTAAACATGTTCACTTATGATTCATGTTCTTCTGTACTATAACAATCTTCAAAATGGCAACAAGTGAAAGCTGTTGTACAAGCAAAAAGTAGCTCATTCATGTTTAGGTCTTTTTTCCAGCTACAGAATTTCTGCACTGATATGGCATCTAATTAAAATCTAGGAGCATGAGCAGTTCTGGCCTTACACATTACATTTTTGTGCTTGACATTCAAGTACAACACAAAAGCAATGTAATGTTCTGAGGTAAAAGCAGTGTGATTCATATATGTTTAATTACCGCACCTTTATTCCATAAAAACATGTAGAACTTGAAACAGCAGGCAGCACACTATAAAAAACCTGTATTAAATCAAGCTTTGTATACAGTGAAAGTGAATTTAGAAATCTAAAGCTGAAATAATACAATGTTTGCTTGTTTTTTTTTTTTATAAATGAATGCTAGGCAATTATTTTACTCATTGACATATGAAGTTTTCTAACCCCATAACTGGCTTCATGAATAATAGCCTAAAATTAAATAGACCTGGATACGGAAATCAGAGAAGTGAGAAGGATAAAGGATTTTTTCAGAAAAAAGACATTATTTGTTATAGAGACATCAGAAATATGGCAACAGTGGAATTAATTAACAATGGCATTAATTACTGTGTAACTATGGAAAACATCACTATTGACTAAAATGTTAAAAAGTCCTGACCCAACTAGATAGTTATGCATTTACATGCAGTACTAGTCAAAAGTTTGCACACGCCCCCTTCTTACTCCATTGTCTATTTTCTTCACTCACCATATAGATGGACATTGTAGTGTTACAATTACAGACTGTAGTACATCTGTTTCTTGATTCCCCCGTTGGTTCTCTGTTCTCTATTAGTCAGGACCATCACAGAACAGGTATAATTTGGGTGGTGTATTGTTTTTTGTCACTTTTGCTGTAACACTGATGTGGTGAGGGGGTTTTAGTGCAGCGGTGCTGATGTAGTTTTATTTAAACACCTCAGTAACTCTGCTAGAATGAGAATAAGAGAATAATGCACCAACCAAATGATACCTGCTCTGTGGTGCTACTATTGAGGTTCTGACCATTAGAACAGAGTAAAGAGGAGTAACACAGTATGCACTGTATTCCACAAACAGATTGGACTACAGTCTGCAATTGTAGAACTACAAAGTCTATCTTTACAGTAAGTGGAACTGATAACATGGACAATAAATGGAGCAAGAAGGTGTCTAAGCTTTTGAATGGTACTTTATGTTATTAATAATGCCAAGCTTTTGGTGCATGTGAATTGTTTTCACTAAAATAATCTTTCTGAGAATATTTGGTAACATATACTGCAGCATTTCAAATGTAAAATGGATAAGACCCTCAAGTGAATGTAGGAAAATAAAAAAACTAAAATATTTTTAAGAAAATTTATTTGGTTGACAAACATTCATTTGTATTTCTGAATAATAAAGCAGTTATTATATGATGTTTGAACTCTCACCCGGCAGACATATTTATCGACAGGACTTTAAATTACATAAAACACCCATAGTAATGAATAAATAAATTGATTGTTCTACACATGTACCACATTTTGTTTGAGTTTAATAAAACATTTACAGGCTTTTGAATCATAACCATAGCTACTAATAGTGTAAATTTAGCTTTTCACATACCAGAAGGACTCCTTGTTATGTGTGTGAACATATTTAAATTTTCATGACATGGCAAAATCGGGGCGGCACGGTGGCTTAGTGGTTAGCACATTCGCCTCTCAGCACTAGGGATTCCCGGTTCGAATCCCAATCTGGGTGAAGTTTTCATGTTCTCCCCGTGTCTGCGTTGGTTTCCTCCGGGTTTACCGGTTTACTCCTACAGTCCAAAAACATGGAGCAAGTCAATTGAATTCTCCAAATTGCCCCATGTAGAGTGTGTTTGTGTGCATGTCTGTGTGAGTGAGTGTACATCCAGCTATAGATTGGCACCCTGTCCTGGCTGTATCTGCCCAGCACCCGAGATGTTCTTCCCTGGATGGCCATGGGGAACCCCCCGCGGCCATAGTAGAGGATAAAGTGGAGGATAATGGATAGATTGATGGATGGAAAAATCTGTGCATGCACATGCGCACACACACACACACACACACACACAAATACACACACTTTTTCATGCATTGTATTTCATGGTGATTTACCTGTTTTAATCCATAACCAGCCTAAGAGTAATCCTACATTTTAAGAGGTTAACTGCATAACAGAAAACTAAGGATGGTTGCCTGTTAAATCTAAACACCAAGCACACTGACACACTATAGAGCAGGAATATTTGTAACATAGCAGCAATGTTAGTAATTAGCTGCCTCCTTATGTAAAGCCCCTTTGTGTGTGTGTGTGTGTGTGTGTGTGTGTGTGTGTGTGTGTGTGTATATATATGTGTGTGTTAAGCTGTGCTACAGTCATTTCATCCCATTGCATTTTTGATCCTCTCCTCAGCTTTTTATACACAGCATACATACATATACCCATATTTGCATTGTGCACACATGATGTTATAAGCTCAGAGTGAGGTGGTGAGTTCAAGTACTTAAATTGGAACTTTAAAAAAAACTAGAGACATTATACCAGGCATATCTCTTGATTGTTTAGTTTGTGATGGGTGCAAGTGCAGTGAGAGGGAGCATTACACACTTTTGCAATACTATTATGAAAAAAAGAAAAAAACTGCCATTGTTTTCCATCATCAGTATACTAAGAACCTCAATGAATCATATGGTTATCAACATTTGATAAGGCATCACAGGAAGTTCACAGAAATCTGTGCAGAAAAGATGCTGAAGGAGGAGACATGTAAAGAATTTGCAGCTGACATGCTGGCGGTGCTAAAAGAAGGGACATTGTACCAGTGTTACTCGCCTGAAGAAGCAGGAAATAACATGGATCTACAACAAGGTGAAACCAGCAGCTCCCTGAAAAGGAAATACCCATCAGGAAAGGAAAATAGGTGTCAAGGCCCGCGGGCGAAATCCGACCCACAAGATGATTTTACATTGATCTATTATTATAGTTATCGCGATATGTTTTTTTGGACCATGCTCATATTTTAAATTTGTATTTGTAAATTTGTATTTGTAAATTTGTAAAGGAGAGCAAAAGTACTTAAAGATATTTAAAGTTTAAGTTTTTTTTTTTTAAATAGCCCAACAAAACTGAATGTTTTGATTATTTTTTACTTTTGTTTTGTGGAAAAATATAATTTCTATTTTTTTCATATTTCTTTTGCAGCATTTTTATAATTTTGACAAAAGATTTATAGAGAGCAAAGTATTTTCAGCTATATAATGTTTAAGTTTATTTATTGTGGAATGATATTCCTGTCTGTTTTTATTTCTATTCATGTTCAGAAAACATTTACCTTTATTGTGTTCAATAAATGTTTATCCTGTTCGGCCCATGACCAAAAGTGTGCTTTGAGTTTTGCCCCAGGTGCAATTGACTTTGACACCCCTGCTATAGAGATATGAGCTCAATGATTATGTTACAGCAAGATGCTGTGAAAAATAATTGTCAACACAAGGAGCAAGGGGGAACTTCCAGTTATGATGGGGCAGTGCCGGGTACTTGACTGTTTTTGATTGCTGTCCTTCAAGGTTGAACATACCTTACGGCTAGATTTCCTCATTGCTAAATCTATAATAAGCAACAATGGTTCAATTAACAACATCGGTGAACCAGGGTATGGCAGGGAAAATGATTCATATGGAAGACATGAGCACTGACACAAGGTCAGAAAGCCATTTAACACTGTGGGAGAGCTGCAGCAATGAAGTGGGTTAAGTCTGAATAAAGAACAAAACCAGCAGCTGCTGTGACATTTTTATACTAGCAGTATTGCACATTGACCGGGATGGTACAGCATCACTTAGATTTATATATATATATATATATATATATATATATATATATATATATATATATATATATATATATATATAAGAGCTTTTGTAACATCCACAGTTTTCAAGTTGTACCTTCTCTGCAGATATGTAGTTAGTTTTGCTGGAACAGGAAATTGCCTTCCACAAACAGTAGGAAGCCACACTCCAAATGCATGACTATATGTCTAATTTTATATATTATTTGGCCCCTGTACTTTCAGTACAGCAAAAGTTCACTCCAGAAATTTAGTGAGGATCTCTGAATGATTCAATGTTGACCTAAATGACTGATGATGATAAATAGAATCCACCTGTGTGTAATCAAGTCTCCATATAAATGCACTTGCTCTGTGATAGTCTCATAGTTCTGTTTAATGCGCAGAGAGCATCACGAAGACCAAGGAACACACCAGGCAGGTCCAAGATACTGTTGTAAAGAAGTTTGAAGCCAGATTTGAATACAAAAAATTTCCCAAGCTTTAAACATCTCAAGGAGCACTGCGTAAGTGATCATATTGAAATGGAAGAAGTATCAGACCACTGCAAATCTACCAAGACCTGGCCGTCTGTCTCTTAACGTTCAGCACAAACAAGGAGAAGACTGATTAGAGATGCAGCCAAGAGGCCCATGATCACTCTGGATGAACTGCAGAGATCTACAGCTGAGGTGGGAGACTGTCTATAGGATAACAATCAGTCGTACGCTGCACAAATCTGGCCTTTATGGAAGAGTGGCAAGAAAAAAGCCATTTCTTAAAGATATCGATAAAAATTCATTTAAAGTCTACATGTAACAATCTACCTGGTAGACACACCAAACATGTAGAAGAAGGTACTCTGGTCAGATGAAACCAAAATTTAACTTTTTGGCACAATGCAAAACATTATGTTTGGCATAAAAGCAACACAGCTTATCACCCTGAACACACCATCTCCACTGTTAAACATGGTGGTGGTGGCAGCATCATGGTTTGGGCATGCTTTTCTTCAGCAGGGACAGGAAAGATGGTTAAATTTGATGGGAAGGTGGATGGGGCCAAATACAGGACCAGCAAAACTAATAGAGACATACCTCAAGTGACTTGCAGCTGTAATCGCAGCAAAAGGTGGCACTACAAAGTATTACTGCAAGGGGGCCGAATAATATTGCATGCCCCACTTTTCAGTTTTTTATTTTTTAAAAAAGTTTAAAATATCCAATAAATTTCATTCCACTTCATGATTGTGTCCCACTTGTTGTTGATTCCTATAATTGTTGGTGTATGTTTGAAGCCTGAAATGTGGCAAAAGGTTGAAAAGTTCAAGGGCTGAATACTTTTGCAAGGCACTGTACCTGTGGCAATAGGACTAAATAAAAAAACTGAATTCAATGTATGAGATTTATGTCCTAAACATATCATCAATTTCAATCTACATACACATTATAAAGAAAGTAAAGTTTATAAGGGTCATACATGTGGTGGGTTACTTAAAGATGTCAGTGCTTTGTGGGTGGGGTTGATGCCATAGACTTTAGTGTGGTATGCAATGATCCACATGTTTTTTCATAGGTGGCCCTGCCACCACAAATGTTATTCGTTAATTTTATTATTACTGTTACTTTATCATGCACCTGACCTTAGTTCCCTACTGAGCCTTTCTCCACCCTTTCTTAAATGCCAAACAATTATAGGGAGATTTGTCTTGCCACTGTCACTTCAACTTGCTCCTTAGGTGTTCAGGCTCGGAACACTGTAAAGCTTCTTTAAGACGGTGTACTATAGTAAAGAAAAAAAAAAAAAACATTTTATATAAATAAATTAACTGAACATGGGGCTTAGTGGTTAGCACGTTCGTCTCTCAGCACTGGGGATTAAAGGTTAAAATTCCAATCTTGTTGGAGTTTTCATGTTCTCCATGTGTTTGGTTGGGTTTCCGTCTGGTCCCTGGTTTCCTCCCACAGTTTAAAAACATGGATTCAAGGTAAATTGAATGGTTTAAATTGTCCTGTATAGAGTGTGTTTGTCTATGTCTGGATAAGTGAGTGTGCCCAGCAATAGATTGAGTGGAAGATAATGAATGAATGAACTTGAACAGGACTTCTATTCTACAACATTTCATGAAAACACCTACAGTAAGGAACAAGTAAAGCATACATTTTCAGTATTTGCTTTACCACAACAACTAAAACAATCCTGATCAAATAAATGACCAAACACTAGTCACCAATTAATGACATGACAGGCCGAGTAAGGTATGTTATATACTGTTAACACAGCTTACAATGTAGCTAACAATTTACAAAAACAAAGAGAGTATAGTGTTGTGTTATATACTAATATTACATAAATTTGCTCATGCTAGCAGGCATGTGGTTTGTGAGAAAATGTGTCTTATTCTGCTGAAGAGAGCAAAGCACATCTGCTGACATTCACTAAGTTAACATCCCGAACCATGCATTATTCATCCATCAGCCTGCATAATGATCGAAGAGAGAGAGAGTTTGTAAGAGCGAGAGAGAAAGAGAGAGAGAGAGCGAGAGAGAGAGAGAGAGAGAAAGAGAGAGAGAGAGAGGAAGGGAGAGATGACTAGAAAATGAGGTTGGAAAGGAAGCATAAATTTGGAGCATGATAAAGTAATTAAACAAAAGATTAAAAGTAAGGTCACTAGTCCTTACAATATGGTGAATATATGATGGGCATACCTGTTAGTTCCAGAGAAGATCCTAAAGAAAAATTCTGTTATTCAAGCCCTTTAATATTTGAAAGTAAAAGAATACTCTGAATAATGGAACGTTTACAGGTGCAACATGTCGAAGTGGTAAAAGGTAAAACTTAAGACTATTTAAGACTGGCCTGATGGAAGCTATGGGTGAGGATGTTTAGTTGCACATTCCTGCCTAAAAATATGGAATATCTAAACCTCTGCTTTTTGTAACAGCTGCAGTTAAATACACTGTGTTCAGTAAATGTAAATCAGGTTTGCATATTGGCTTGTACATTGATTTGAGGGAACTTTAACAAGTTCTTTTTATATAGCACAGACTCGACTCTGGGATGTCAGTGATTTCCTCACGCCAATTAAATTATTCTTAGCCTAAATAGTAACCTCAGTAAAAATAACCACACTAAATATGTTGGCAAGTGGTATATTGGTTAAAGTACAAATATGCATGTCACCATACACAAAAACACACACTGTATGACAAAAAAAAAAAACATTCATAGAGCTTTTTGTCCAGTGTCACTTGTTGAACAGACATCATTGCAGCACTTGCCTAATGCACTTAGCTACACTACTTAAACACGCACACACATTCAAACACATCATGTCATGTCTTTATTAAATATGTACTTACATCAGGACAAAGTTCTGCTCCATTTTCTGCAACTACAGCATGCCTTGGCCAAGTTCTCTGATTTTAGATTTTAGATTTTCCAAACTACTAAACCAATAACATTGCTGGGCATTGTTGTTGGGTTAACATTGTTGGGTTAACAATCCAAGGGCTGTGGGTTCAAATCCCATGTGAATTTGTTACCAACGTGGGTCCTTGAGCAAGGTCCTTAACCCTCATTGCTCCAGAGATTCTGAATGTAACCCTGTGTTCCAACCCCAAACATTTGGGGTACTTTGGATACTTGTAAGTCACTTTGGATAAAAGCATCTGCTATATGACCAAATGTAATGTAATGTAAATGTAATATTTACTTAAAAACACCTGTAAAAAAAAGTAAACATATGATATACAGTATATATGCTCCTGCTCTTCGACAGTCGAAAGAAGCCGAAAGCAGGAAGATGGAGAGACTGCCACAGATGGAAACCTGCTGTTAAAGCCCAGTAGTTCGTGTTTTGTGTTATTCTTTGGTGAAGTAAAGCCTTTCCATAACCTGCCTGTTCCTTGAGCCACACGCCTGAACTTGTCACAAGTACATTTTCAAATGGTCACTATATGAGATTAAACTTTGTTTCACAAATTATCATAGGAACATGGCATGAGAACAAAACACCTTTGGCACCTTACAATCAATTTTTTTACCGCCGAGTGGAGTACACTTTTTTTCCTGAGATTTATTCACGAATAATACAATTAATACAAATAATACATAATAATACAACCTTGAGTGCTTTTATAAAACAGTTACAAACACACTATAATAAAAAAACAAGGTTTGATAAATAAATGCGTTGGTACAGTCTTAGTATGGGAAAAGGCTTGCTGTTTATATTAATATGTGCTTTATGATTTAAAATAATGTATTGGATTTCACATTTTGATACAAATGTGAAGCGGTCAGAGATGTGCAGTATTGTCAGTGATTGTCAAACAGCTGAACAAACAGCTCAGCCAATTAGACTTAAGGACCAGACCTACCCATTTTACAAATGATCCTATAAAGTCACATTGTGAATAATAAAACATGCAGCATACCAGTTTTCTATTTTCTGTCATTAGCAATATAATGTAGTGGACATAATTACACACTACTGATATTATTATACAAAAGTCCTACACAACCTTCTTAAATTATACCTGAAAGAAACCTGGAAATTTTCAGTTGCAAAGATTTTGATTGATATAACAGCTATCAACAATTTGTATTAAATAAGAGCTTCAGTTTATGCTGAAAAAATGCAAAGCATACAGTATATCTAAAAATACAGTACAAAGTCGTATTTTGTGTATTTCAAACATTCCTTGTTCAATAAAAAAACATAAACTTGTTTTACAAAGAAAATGTGGTTTAATGATATTTTGAAGTGAATAAAAATTCTGTGATGGACAAAGCTGAAAAAATACCACAGAAACATGTTCAAAGCATTGACTGTTAAAGCACAATGTGTAGCACTAAAAAGATCTGATGAGTGATGGATAAAGAAATCTCCAAATTCAAGTCGTTCTTTAGAAGATTGAACAAAATTTGTGTTAATGGAGGTACACCGCTGAGAAAACTACCGCTTTAAAATGGAAAATGTTGCAGTTGTTTGATTGGTCTAAAAGCTCTAAAACAGTTCTTATAAAATTATTCGAGAGAAACTACCAACTTGGGAGATTCTTAGGGAACGATGTACATTTAGGGGCTGTACTTTTTCTGAAGGCTGTGCAAATGCTAAAGTAAAGGGTATTTGTGTATATACATTTCTTATCTCACATAAGGATTTATTACAGCTTAGGGCACACTGTTATGCTTTTCAATTCAACATAACCTATGTTAATCATATAAAATTATGGTCTCTGTAAACTTTGTCATTAATAATGATTCAGTTCTTTTACAAATAATGTACAAGCTATGCAGAGATTTAATGCTATTTTTAATAAAATGGCACATGTTTACAATATGTGTAAGTGTCACAGTTTTTGGTATTCGAGGAGCTACATTATAATGCAAGTTAAATTTTTAGCGTTTAATTTAGAGCATTTACAGATAGCATATTTTGAAACAAGAAACATCTTCCATCCATCTATTTTCTTCCGCTTTGTCTTCTACTAGGGCCGTGCGGGGGGGATCCCATGCCCATTCAGGGGAGAACATTTTGGGCGCTGGACAGATACCTTCAATCCATCTTTTTATAAGGAAACCCGCACAGAAACAGGGAGAACGTGGAAACTCCACCCAGATTATGATTTTAACCTAGATCCCCAGGGCTGAGAAGCAGACATGCCAACCACTATTCACACAAAGATTAAGAAAGTAAAAATATGACTGTAACCAATACTATTTTTTGGTCTTAAAAAAAAAAGTGTCCATTTAAAAATATATTTAAGAAGAAATGTGTTGATGCATTCAATAATCTTCCCTGCTGTAAGCCTTACATTTTATACTAAAATGATGGTAAAATGCTAAATATATATTTAATTATATTCACAATTATATAGTAACAACAGATAATGCTTTTTTATTAGTTGTATAATCTGTTTTCATGCTGTAAGTTGGATATGAGCCTTACAGCAGCCTATGTCATCGAATTAAGTTCAAATTAACTTTTACCCAATCGATTGCCAAAAACTTTTGTGCTGTCCTGTGTAGAAAACAAATACGCTACTTAAGTCTACTTAAAAAATGTAATCCAAAGCTGATTTGATCCAATGATTAATCTGGTGGTATGGCAAGCTTGGCACTGTTGCCTAGTTTTCTGTCACTGTTTGTATGTATGTAGAAGGGCTTTATGAAGCCATCCACAGTGTCAGATAAGAAAATAAAGAGAACCCAAGACAAGTTTTAATCACAGTGATGAGCTTATTCTTTTTGGCTGTGTTAACTGTTGATAAATAATAATAATGTGTAAATTATATCCATCCATCCATTATCCTCCGCTTTATCCTATAATAATCCTATATAAGGGGGGGGGGGGTGTTCTTCCCCATGTCCATCCAGGGGAGAATGTTTCGGGTGCAGTTACACCCAGGACAGGACGCCAATCTATCGCTGGGCAGTGTAAATTATAAAGTTATAAAATTACAGTTTTTGGTATTCGAGGAGGTACATTACAATGCAAGTTAACTTTTGAGCATTTAATTTAGAGCAATTACAAATAACATATTTTGAAACAAGAAACATCTTCCATCCATTTATTATATTCCGCTTTATCTTCTACTAGGGTCGGGGGGGGGGGGTCCCCATGCCCATTCAGGGGAGAACATTTTGGGCGCTGGGCAGATACACCCAGGACAGGGTGCCAATTTATCGCTGGGCACACACTCACTCCCACAGACAAACACACTCTATATGGAGTAATAAAGGGAACCCAAGACAAGTTTTAATCACGATGAGGAGCTTATTCTTCTTGGCTGTGTTAACTGGTGATAAATAAAAATATGTAAATTATAAACATTTATACATTCATACATTCATTCATTCTTATATTCATTCATTATCCTACATTTAACTCTCGATTAGGGTTGCAGGGGGGTTCCCAGTGCCCATCCAGGAAAGAATGTCAGTGATGTCCTCAACATTAAACACACACATGTACAGACACTGGAAAGATGATGAATGTTCTCTAAGAGTGCCACCGTAAGAATGTCGACAAAGTTGGTGATGAAGAAGTTGGTACCATAGATGGTATCAATATAGATAAGATGAACAAGACTGAAGGCTACAGAAAAAATTTGGATTGCTGATACCAGAAGAAAACAAGAAGTGTCATTTTGTAGAACAAAAAACTTCCCAGCATAAGAAAATTATTTTGTCCGAAAAAACCTTACTTAACAACCTTAATTTAATAAATTGCTGTAGCGGAACAACACGCAATTCGTTCATATGGCAACACACACCACCATCTCAAAATTAAAACTTGGTCATTAAAGCTAAATGGAGAACTAGGCTAAAATGATTTCAAGCCAATTTGTAAGACTGATCCCCAGTTATTAAAACATTAAGCTGATGTAATGACTGCACAAAGCACTGAAATCATGATATTGAAAACAAAGGTTAATCTACTTTACTATTCACTTCTTCCAGAGAATTCACAAAATTTTCATTTTTTTGCACTGGAATAACAGAAACATTAACACTAAAAAATCAAATCTATTTTTATCTTAAACCATTTCTTGGTGCTTTGCGTCGGTGTCATTACTCTGCTGGAAGACCCATGATCTCTGACAGCTTTCTGACGCTTTGCCCTACATTGTGCTACCAATTACTTGGTACTCTTCAGATTTTATGATGTCATGCACACAGTCCAGACATCAGGTACCAGAAGCAACAACCACTCCAGCCATCCAACCTGCACAATGTTTTTGACATTTTTTTTAAGAAGACCTTGATTTGTTTTCTATATTTTTTATTTAAAAAAATCTATATTTTGTATATCTTATCTCTATACAGACATTCTTCTATAAGCATTGTGGTAAGTCGTGGACTTTTTAAAATCTCAAAAGTGGGATCATTTATTGTTTTCTATAAGACTGTCCAATCTTATTCGATGGTTCAAATTGGTTGTATCTTATATCTGCAGGTGAACTTGGGATTATTTCAACTTTATTAAGGTTCTTTAGCCACAACAATGTATTCTCTTCTGTCCACAATTATAGAGGTCAGTTTCGGTGCCATGTAAACATCTTAATGATACTGCTTAGAGTGGACCCAGGAATATCAAGAAGACCAAGTTAAAATGAGAAAGCCAAAGGCCCAGTCAACATTACGGCCATCTACATCCACATGATGGCAAGTGGAGTAAATTTTAGTTAATCCTACTAACTTCTATTCTTACCACAAACAAAAGCTGTCAGCTTTTTTGTTTTTATTTAGTGTGTGTGCGCATGCAAGATCCACAGCAGCAAAAGCACTTGTTTACTCACAACTCTTCCAATCTGCTGCCTTTCCCCACCACCATAATGTGTCCAGCTGTCAGAAGAGTAGGCCAAACCAAAAAGCAATGTCAGTGATGAAAACATGTTATACATCATCAACATTCACATAACTTTTCTAACAAATGGTTAAACAGCTCTTCTGTTTTATTGGTTCCCTGCAGCTCCACTGATTAAAAACTAAATATAATTCAGAAGTTTGTCTCTGACAAGAACAAAATCTTCACAATCTATCTAAGCAATTACTTTAACAATTGAGATAGAACCTAAAATCCTTAAAAACTAAATGTTAAGCACCAAACCTACAGTCTAGTGCATACAGAATTCCCAGCCCACACAAAGCGTGTTCAGGTGCAATTCATATTTACTTAAACACAGCAACACCAAAATATATTTATCCATAAACCTCTTTATCTATGTAAGGCCTTCAAAACTTCAGCATATTCCATTTATAGCACATTATTTTTATTTTTATTTATTCATTATTTCGTGGTAGCGGACCCTTAATCCTCTACTAGAGTCGCGGGTGGTGTTTGTGTGTGTGTGTGTGTGTGGGAGGGGGGGGGGTCCCCATGCCCATCCAGAGGAGGAAGTTTTAGGCGCTGGGATGATACACCCAGAACAGCGTGCCAATCTATCGCTGGGCACACACTTACTCACATGGACACACACACTATATGAGGGAATATTTAAATTTTTAGCAATTTATAGCAGCCAATTCACCTTGAATCCATGTTTTTGGACTGTGGGAGGAAACCGGAGAACCTTGAGAATACCCACACGGACAAGTGGAGAACATGGAAACTCCAAATCAGAATTTAAACTGAATCCCCATTGCTGTGAGGTGCTAACCACTAAGCCTCTATGTCATTCATAAAACTGCCAAAGCACCAAAGCAATACAGTCACCTTTATTTCTGGACAGAACCTAGATAGACCACCTCCTCTCTAGTGATCCTGTGGCAGTCCTGAACCTTACAGAACAGAGCAAAGCAAACTAATTAAAAATAAAAGAAAATGGACAGTCTGTGATTGTAGAACCACAATGTGCATCTATATGGTAAGTAGAATTGACAAACAAGACGATTGACATAGAAATAAGGAGATGTACCCGATAAAATGCCCGTGTAAATGTAAATGTAAATGTATATATATAGAGAGAGAGAAAGAGAGAGAGAGAAAGAGAGAGAGAGAGAGAGAGAGAGAGAGAGAGAGAGAGAGAGAGAGAGAGAGTGAGAGTGAGATGTAAATGTAGATTTATAGAGCACCAGATACACATCTTAAATTCCTTTTCTAAATGCAAATACATCTGAATCTAGCTAAAGATAAAGTAATTAAAATTTTAATTATTTTAAATTCTGATGAATGCAGACCGGAAATGCCCAGATTTTTTAAATAACAGAACTTCTCAAGATTATTTAGTGTCCAACAAAGCATTCCAGATCATAGGACTGGTTTACAAAGTAGATTAGGTCCCGAACACATTATGGGCTATTGATAGAACTATATATGTATCATATACAGCTAAGCCTACATCAGAACAACACTATAAGGAGAAATGTTAATTACCCATCATGGTAAGACATACTAAACCTTGAGTTATATTTGGAAAAGCCATTGCATTCTCACTTTTCACACCCACTGGGACCACTTTGGTCTCTGCAGTCTGAAAGACATTCATAAGTAATCATATACCTTAGCTCTTTTATCACACTATACAAATGTACATTGTGAGAGCGCACACACAAACACACATGCTCAAATATAGAGGTCAGCATTAGGTGGTGTGCACTGGACACACATCCACAGCATGCACAGAGCATTTGAAGGTGCAGAAAATTTCTCACACATTTTCTCGCCCACTTCATATTGTCTACTTCTGTCAACTGACGAGCAGGCACTTGCCTGCGTTGCCAAGGGAACAGGCCGCAAATCAAATGAAGCCAAAAGAAGCCGAGTAACATACATACACTCATCTGTGGATGCACTGATGATGTAACAAACATATACATGCACAGGGACATCAGTTAGGTGTCTGCTAATAATAAGTTTTTTATCCGGTTGGCAAACTTTGAATTAAAGAGAGACAGAAGTAATAGAATCTATGTGGGGTTTTTTTTTCTTATACCAATCAATAAACTTAAAAAGTAAATAGAAAGTGTTTCATTTGTATTTGTGACCATAGTAGCACTACTACCAAGCAGTTTTTTAAATTTTAACCTAGTTAATTATCCAAAACAATTGATTAAAGGTATTCTGCAACTTTTATTGTGGTGAAGCTGAAAACAATGCACTAACCAATGTACAGTGTATTGGTTGTATGTAAAAGAAAAACTTTTATTTTCACAGAATTTTATTTTATGGGACTCACATGTTTCAGTTAGCATTTACACAGCAAAATAAATAAATAAATAAATAAATTACAAAGACAGTACTCATGTGAACCACTTGTGAATTGATCCAGGGCCTTTTTGCTGTGAGGCAACAGTGCTATCCACTGCGCCAGTTTGTTATCTGGGTAAATATGTGTGGGAGGTAAATGTATTTTTTTATTTCTTTTTTTTAGTTAATGTTAATATTGCCTGCTTAATTTTCCAACAAACATTTAGCATATCTAAATCAAATACATTCAAAAGACTGAGAATGGAGCAGCACTGGTGCCAATTGGATATTTAACAGGTAAAAATGGTCCTGCATGACAAAGAGAAAAAAATAATTTAAATAATATTGTACATTTAGGATCACTAAACCCAGCAATCACTAAAAAAAGTTTGGTCCTGTTTAGGTGATGCCTTTATCAGCCAGACACGAGTTCAAGACTGGACAGAAATTTCAAGTGGCATAAGCAATGCATGTAGCCACAAATTTCCAGTGCATTCCAGTTTTCATTCGGTAAGAACAAGGTAAATTAATAATTTCTGTATCCAGTGCAGCAACATTTGGCCATTTTTAAATATGTATGTTAATGTTTAATAGAAAACAGTGTTAAAAGTAAAATAGTAAGCTGGGGTAGGTTGCTGGTGTTGATGTTGATGGATGAACAGCATGTATATGTTGTTGTGGAAATGCATTGGAGGGTAGTCAAGGAAGGGTAGGAATACATACGTTGAAAATAGCATTGTTGGAAACCACTATATTAAAAGTATTTACTATACCAGTGTGTGTTTGTTTCAGTGTGATAAATTGTATTGCTGTGTTGCACTTGATGTCATCTAGTATTTAGCTGATTGTTGATGTGTACTGGTATTTGACAGACTGTATTGGTGTGTACTGGTGTTTGACAAAATCTATTAGTGTTTCTTGGTTTTATAAAGACTACATTGAAGTTAACTGGTGTTTGACAGACTTTATTGTTGTATCTTGGTTTTATAAAGAATATGTTAGTATGTCATGGTGTTCAACAGGCTGTTGTACTTTGGTTTTTATGAAGAATATAATGGTGTGTACTTGTCTTCAACAGACTGCATTGTTGTATCTTGGAATTATAGACTACATTGAAGTCTACTGGTGTTTTACAGAATGCATTGGTGTTTACTGGTGTTCGACTTACTGTATAGTTGTATTTTGGTTTAATAAGGACTACATCAGTGTGTACTGGTTTTGTATCTTGGTTTTATAAGGACTACATCAGTGTGTACTGGTGTTGTATCTTGGTTTTATAAAGACTACAATTGTGTGTAGGTTATTAACTGACTGTATTGATGTGTACTGATGTTCGACAGACTATATTGTTGTGTACTGACTGAGACTGTATTGGTGCATTTTGGTTTTAAAAAGACTGCAATGTTGTGTACTGGTGTTTAACAGACTGTAGTGGTGTTTACTTGTGTTCAACAGACTGTTGTATCTTGCTTTTATAAAGACTACAAATGGTGTGAACTAGTGTTTGACAGATGTTATTGGTGCATCTTGGTTTTATAAAAAAAAAAACACAATGGCGTGTACATGTGTTTCACAGACTGTATTAATCTATATTTATTTTATTAAGACTACATTAAGGTCTACTGTTTTTAACAATTTGTATTGGTGTTTGCTAGTGTTCGACAGACTGTTGTATCTTGGTTTTATAAAAACTACAAAGCTGTGTTCAGGTGTTTGATTATCTGAATTAGTGTATCTTGTTTTATAACTACCACAATGGTGTGTACAGGTGTTTGACAGACTGTATTAGTGTATATTGGTTTTATTAAGACTACAGTGAAGTCTACTGGTGTTTGACAGACTGTATTGATGTATAATAATATTTGACAGACTGGATTGGTGTATTTGGTTTTATGAAGACTACTATGGTGTGTACTAGTGTTTGGCAGACTGTATTGTTATATCTTGGTTTTATAAAGACTACGTTGGTGTGTATTGGTGTTTAAAAACTGTTGTATCTTGGTTTTATTAAGACTACATTGGTGTGTACTGGTGTTCGACAGACTGTATTGGTGTGTACTGGTGTTTGACAGACTGTTCTGTTGAATATTTTTTTATAATGACTACATTGGGTTGTTCTGGTGTTTGACAGAACTTATTGGAGTGTATAAGTGTTTGAAAGACTGTATTGGTGCTTTACATGCTGTATTGTTGTGTCTTGGTTTTATAAAACAAAACTGGGTTGTTCTGGTGTTTGACAGACTGTATTGATGCTTTATAGGTGGTATTGTTTTATCTTGGTGTTTGACAGACTGTATTATTATTGCTTTGAACTGGTTGTTGCAGTCAGCAGTGTTTGAAAGACTAGTTTGTTGTCTTATTTGATGAGTTTGTTTTATAAAAATCATGCAGGTCTACCAAAGTTATACTGGAAAATATGCATCTGCTATTTTCTGTTGCCAGATCAACTCAAGGATTAAGCTAGATTTGTTTAAATACCGGGTAATATTTCTTTTTTTGAGGAAGTTTAAACACACCAGCTATTTCTGAATACTGACTTATGGTGTAGGAGAATAAGGTGATACAGGGTTTGGTTTCCTTAAAAAAAGGCTTATATTAAACATTATAAAAGGCTTATAATAAAAAGCTCCTCCTAGGTAAAGCTTTTTATTTAGTAGTTGCTCTATAATACAACTATTTGGATATTTCCACAGAAGTACTTTTAGCTGTCAAAGGGCTAAGGGCATAAAAGAATAAATGTGTCACAGTTTTGTGAAATTCACATTTTACCATTTTTATTTTGATAGAATAAAGCAAATATATACCAACATTTGTCCCCTGTAGATGATATGTTATTTTCACATTTATAAGCAGAAGAAAAAAACTGCAGTTTGTTAATGTGTTCCACTCCATTCCTCTATTCACTGTGCTTCTCTTCTGCTCGCCACAAAAATTCAATAAATCTCTCATCATCCTCATTGTTAGCACCACAGACTTACTAACCACCTAACATCTCTCTCTTACTTTCTCTGTCATTTACTGTACATACACACATACACACCTGGCTTTATTTAATGTAGTTTAAACACTGATGCTTTATACATTTTGCAAAACATTAAGTTAATTTAAAATTAGTGTTGAAGTATGTCTTCAACAATATCATTTTGCTTATAGATCTTTATAAGAACACTTGTAAAGCCAATCAATAACATTATCACAGTTGTAAATCTATTAAAATGTAGTCGTGGCAACAAGCGTAAGTTGCAATGCTAGCTAGAATGGTAATTAAAATTTTGCTGTCCTGTGTCTGACAGTTTAATTACAGATGTTTTAAACAGAATAGTATTTTTTATACAAAATAAACATACTTGCTCATTTAATAAATAAACTGACCATAATACCCTTAAATTATTTGTCCTCACCATATCATTGCATGGTAAGATTCATTTTAAAATAATTCTACAGAAATTATATAAATATATATATATATATATATATATATATATATATATATATATATATATATATATATATATATATATATATATACCAAGATGAACAAGGTAGGTAGCTAGGCAGATACCATCATTAATATTCTAGCATTTTGCTACTACGAAGCACATATATTATTACAAACCATCTAATAAAGCAAGCTTGTATTTTGTTTGTGGATTATGTACATCAAGATGCAGACTATTCCTAATATTAAAAGAGTAGGAAACGCTTATATTGCAAATGAAGTGGTCTTTGGGGATTTCTTTTAGAACTGTTTGGTTGAAGTCTTCAAATGTATTACTTATTTATTTATTTATTCATTCATTCATTATCTCCCGCTTATCCTCTAGTAGGGTCGCAGTGGGGTTCCCCATGCCCATCCAGGGGAGAACGTCTCGGGCGCTGGGCAGATAGACCCAGGACAGGGCGCCAATCCATCGCTAGGCACACACTCACTCACACAGATACACTCTATATGGGGCAATTTTGAGAATTCAATTAACTTGATTCATGTTTTTGGACTGTGGGAGGAAACCGGAGAACCGGGAGGAAACCCACACAGACACGGGGAGAACATGGAAACTCCACCCAGATGGGGATTCGAACAGGGAATCGCTAGCGCTGAGAGGCGAACGTGCTAACCACTAAGCCACCGTGCCGCCCCTAATGGATTTATTAATATTCAAAATTATTTGCAGTATGTTCAAGTATTAGCTCTGACAAACTGCCAAATCTTTTAACTTAATTTGTTCCTATTGATTATGTCACTCTGTATATTACATGAAAAAAACAGTACACTAACATGATCCTTTCTGATATTATTTAATGTTGTAACAGTACTGGTGCACTTTAAACTAGCTTGTCACACTTAAAGTATATATGTTATGGCTTTACTTTTTACACAGTAAAACTTTAATTTATATTGCCTTTGCTAATGAAATCCACAAACAATCCACAAAGATGTTTCTAGTAACACTTGATATGAATCTGATGTTCATCATGCATTATAAGTGCTCTAATTAAGCTTTATAAAGTATTCATAATGTTTCATAACTTTTGTCATAATACTTTTATAATGTACAAAGATGTTCATAATCATACAAAATTTTTATAATGATTTGACAATGCAGTTTTATAATATGAATTTATTTTAACGTTTGATTCTTTGAAAGTTTATGCATACTTACTTAAAACAAGATTTTAGTTTATGCCTGTAAAGAGAGCTTATAAGCTTTTAACTTTAAACAGTTATGAGCACTTATAGTGTAATTTTCACTGGTCTCTATAATATTTATATATGCACGCACTAGAACACTATTACAAGTGTGGTTATGTACATCTATTGACATTAAAACAAGTCTTATGATAAATATTATTAAGCATTTGCTTTATAAAGTTTAACACATAGTTTATAAATAGTTTAAAAATGTGTTAATAATGCATTATGAATACCGGATTTAAAGTGTTACCATTTTTTTTGTAATGTGTTTTTGAAAATTACAACACATCTGAGTTAGCACATTATACTGTATTGAACACTGAAAAAAATGTGATTTTTAATTAATTACAGTCAAGTTTCATTAAGTTTTTTTATATGGCAATTAAGTGTAAAAATGTATTTATACAATTTGATTCTATACCAATTATACAACTCCTATATTCATGTGAATTTAAAGGCAAAAGAGTAGAACTAAGAATCTTAAGCCAGCATGGTCAGTGTCAACTGGTCGAGTTAAATTGATTGGTTGATTAGCTGAATAGGAGAGACAGTGAGAAAGGTCAGAAAGAAGACCAGAGAGAAGTATGAATGCACTAATTATCTGAGTACAATCCATCAATATTCTCACGCTGGAAGCAACCAGGCATCACACAGGCAAGCTTAATGGTGAAAGGAGACGATGTGAGAGAGTCATGAAATAAAGTATTAGAAACAAAACCCGAAGCCGCAGCCTCTTTTAACTACATCACTCTATTCTCAAAATCCACTGTGCAATCCTCTCCCCTGCTCACAGCATTGTCTGGGTCCATGATGTGACGGCTCAAAGAAGTGAGAGAGCGCAACAGAACGAGAGGGGTAAATAAGAGACAGGTTGTTCTCTTACCTTTGTGGTTACGATGCAGAGACAGTCCATGGTAGAGAGATACCAGGTGGGGGTAAATCCAACACCCCAAACCCCCCTTCACCCTCTGCCCTTCCTACCCTTGCTGCTCCCTCTCTTTCTCCCTCTCTCTCACACTCTCAGCCGTTCCCCCTTTACTCCCCTTTAGTTCGTCTCTGCACCTCTTTTTTGACTGGTCGAACCACAGTGAGAAATAAAGCATAAAGGGAGGGAGGGGGGGCATAAAGAAGAAGAGGAGGGAGGGACAAATAAGTGAGAGATAGTGAGAGAGAGAAAGAGGAGAGCGAGAGAGAGAGAGTGAGAGAGAAAGGAAATAAGGAGAAGAAGAGGGTTGGATTGGTGCTTGTGTTAAATAAGACAAACAGCAGTGGAATGAGCAGCATACACAGGAAAGATGAGCTGGAAGAAAAAAAGAGTGGAAGACAAAGACAAAAAGGAGGAAAATTGATGGGTGCAGTGAGAATGAGGGAATTAAGAATGAAAAGGGAAATGAGAGTAAAAGATGAGAGAGAGGGAGTGAGAAAGGAAGCAAAAGAGTCACTTATGCACCATGATCAGAATGTCAAACATTAGCAGTCCAAAGATAGGGGAGGGACAGAAAGCGAGAGAGCAAGAGAGAGAGAGAGAGAGAGAGATGCTTTGGTTGCCTAGGCACTCTGCAGCTGATGCCGTAGCAATGGTGCAGTTGTTGCCGTGGCAATAGCATGGGTTGTAGGCAAGATGAGAGCAGCATGGACTGTGTGCTTTTGAAAGTAAGAGAGCAAAGGAGAGAGAGAAGCTCATTTTCACATTCCAACTGGTTCCTTTTCTCTCTATTGACCGAAATAGAGATTATAAGATTGTTCTCAATATCATGATTATGAGATTTGTCCTCAGTATCATGACAATGGATCCATATTTAATATTACACAGCCTGATCGAAAAAAAAAGGCATGAAAGAAAAGATGAGGGAGGGACAGAGAATGATTACGTGACAGATTACAATCTGTCATCATAAAACATTGGTGTCTGGACAAACGAATAGCAGAAAATCCTTAATGTTATTCTCAATATGCCTTTAAGAAGGTGGAATGTACCATCTTCAGGAGGCACAGAGGGCCAAGACTTCTTAGACCCAGCCACTTTATGCTCCCTCAAGCTGTGGAGTAATGGTGCAGCAGTAATGCAATTCACAATGATGAACACATTCTCGCTCCCTAGGGAGCAAAAGGACATGCACACATATACATACACACATTATATATATATATATATATATATATATATATATATATATATATATATATATATATATATATATATATATGTGTGTGTGTAGTGTGTGAGTATATATATATATATATATATATATATATATATATATATATGGGGAAATTCACATTCTCATCAGCAACTGTGGCAAGCAATTAGAAAGATACATCTACAAAAATGTAATAGAAATAGAAATCAGTGTGTACAAAATAAAATAAACTACTCCATATATATATATATATATATATATATATATATATATATATATATATATATATATATATATATATATATATATATATATATATATATGTATATATACACACACACACACACACACACACACACGTTTTATTCCAGGTTGAGTAGTATGCTTTCAACTTTGAGGCACAGTTAATACCACAGTCAAAGCGTGACTGCACCTGTACACAAACCCAGTTAAGGGTATCCTTTTAAATTAAAAAAGATACTTATATATAAATGTTAAAAATGAACAAAAGTGTTCAGTTTTATATAATATTGTTTGTGTATTTTTATCTAGGTAAATTTATTTTAGAAATGTTGAATTTGCTTTTATTAGCTAATACACGATGTAAAAACTAAGCTAATGTATCAAAATTACAACTCAAACAAAACATTCTATGTAAATTTTTCGTCACAATAGCCACTGATCGATTATATAATATTACTCGATATATAAAACATTTTTGACTGTAATGTTATAGCGAAACCATGTGGCAGAATTTGGTATTACATCTTTTGTACCTCGTAGTTTACACCTTTCGTCTTTTATTACTGAGGTAATCCCTAAACACCCCTTTTTAAACACCACATTTTAATGGAAATTCACTGTTTTTCAAAGAAAGTGAGTTAAAAAATAGGTAAATTGAAAGGTCAAAATCTATTTTATTAATAAATGGTTTTTCACCACAGTAGTTTGAACAGTGATGTCTAAAAGGGCATTGATGTCATTACTGACATTATAATTTCTTGAAAAGGGTGAATGATGTGTATAAACAAAAAAAAAAAGATCTAACCTTTAATATATCTGCTGTGCAACTAAAATAGTTTTTATTGAGTTCATTTTAACATTTAGAGTAGGTGGGTAGGAATTGTACCTTTGGATTTGTGTTATATAAATAATACAATTACAATTCAATTTCAATTCCAATTCAAACCTTTATATTGTTTAACAGCAAAATACAGAGTGAAACATGATATTAAAAATAGTGCAGAAATTCTATGTAATAACTTTTAACACCAAAATGTATACATACATGTATATACACACACCACTGTTAATGCGCAGTAGCTTATTAGCTACTTTATTAAATGTGTGTGCAATAAAATATAAAAATACACTTCTTTAGAATATTTAAATCGTCTCTTGCCTAGGTTGAGAAGCTTGTGAGTTTCTATGAGCCAACATGGGATACTGTTTGAGTGATGTCCCCAGCAGGGATACCCTTGGTGTTAAGGTCATAGAGGAGGTTCCAAATAAAGTAAGAATACAATCCCCTTCAATTGGACCCAAAACTGTGGGCCACAACATGGTTCTCACAACTTCTGGTGTAAAAGTTCCCAAGTGCTAATAACACCAGATGTTGATTTTTTCATGATGAGGTGTATCCTGGGCGCAACCTTACACAATGTCGATTTTACTGCAGGACTGACAGGAGCTTGATATGCACGGTCTGTCTATTTATCCCACGGAGTAAAATGAGTAGTTTGAACAAAAACTCCATACTGGCTCAGGATATAATGTCTGTGAAACCCACTGTAAGAGACATCATGGGTATTGGGGCTGTCTAATCAAAGCATGCATTGTTTAACATAACAATAAAAGAATATTGAGAGAAGCACAATCTAAACGACAGACTTAGTGTCAAGATTAAACAGTGGAATTTTAAGAGTCTAAATTTACTTGGCAAGTTATCGATAATTTGTAGTGAATTGGAAAAATTGAATATAAGTGTTCGTGGATTGTCTGAGACCAAGTGGTCAGGCAGTGGTCACTTTAGGACACAGCTTGATTAACAAGCAGTGAAAATTTATACCTGCTTATACCTGTACTTTTATTCTTCATCTTCCACTTAATCCTTTACTACTAGGGTCACGGGGTGGGTGGGGCAGGGGTTCTCCATGCCCATCAAGGCGTGAACGTTTCGGGTGCTGGGCAGATACACCCAGCAATGAGCACTAATCTATCACTGGGAGTGCTTACTCAGACACACACACACACACAAACACCATATATGGGGCAATTTATAGCATTCAGTTTACCTTGTGGATGGTGTGGTGGGTTTGTGGTTAGAATGTTCGTCTCTCAGTGTCGTTAGGATATAAGAGTACAGCAAAAACTGATCAACAGACATTACCATACAAAGCTGTTACTTAGTATGACATTGATTCAACTCCGGCACTGAATACAGGACTTTGTTAAATTTGTAATTCAGCAGAGTTTTTATATACACCATTTCTTTGGGTGATGCATTTTCAAAGACTACTTTAAAAGCAAGAAATTTATTTTAAAAACCTTATTACAGGACTCCTGGAAACCCTTTTAACCATTAAGTATTTTTACATAAATTAACAGATTTTGGAAGTTGCCCTAAATAGAGCCAAGTAAAATGACCCAAAATATTTGATTTATTGAGGCCAAAGTATGTAATTTAAGATTAGCAGATAATCTGAAAGTTTGTCAGATAAGTCTGAATTTAAAAATTTTAAGTTAAGTGTTTTTAATTGATGGGCTTACAATTCAGAGTGAGTGGGCACCATGTTTTATTTAAAAACAAAAAATAGGAATAAAATAATAAATAAATAAATAAATAAATAATGTCTGATCACAAATGTTAGCGGATGTGCATCAGGACACAAAGGACATGTGCAGAACTAAACAAATGCCATAAACATTTAGTTGTATTCACTACTGAACATTTACCCTGTAATGTGTAATACTAGATTATCTACTTTAGTAAATAAGTAAATTATTTCGTTCCATTATCTACTTTTTGATGCTTTTGGGTCATGTTAATTTTGAAGGGTATAAAACAATGTATATATTACCAATAATAAGTATGCTTTCAAACTTCACACAGTCCAACACACAAGAAAAAATAAAAAGTTTAATAAACCAAACAAGTAGCAGGTTTGAAAAAAAAATCTGTTTATTGTTAAATTTTAATAGTAATCCAATTACAAGAATCTATTACTGCTAACAAATGTTAATTTAACATTCAGCTGCTCCTGTGAAAATGTAATACCTCGTTTAACAACTCAACTGAGTACAAGAGAGCTTTAACTTCTCCCTTTTAATCTGATCTCCAAAACAGGGAATGCTTATAAGAAGCCCCACATAATTTTGTACGGTTTACAAGTCTGATATTTAGCAGTAAACCCTGTTTTAGCAATGAGACATGGCTCGGCAATATAGCAACACTTTAAGCTGAATGTAAATTCAGATTCTTTAAATTTGTGGAGGTGACCAGAATTAAACCTTCCCAAATGGTCACAGTGCAGGAGTGCATGTCCAGGGAAAGGACAAAAATTTTTTTAAATTAAATTAAAAAAATTAAATTGTGTGGGCACACACATGCACCCAAAGTGCAGTTTCCCAGTGCAACATAGTCCAACATATTTATATGATGTTGATCACGTTCTGTCCTCTAATTGTCAGAACAGCCCACAAGACCTCAGTGTGTTGCAGTGACACACAGACACATACATACATATATATACACACATATACATATATATATATATATATATATATATACATATATATATATATATATACTCTCGTAGTGTTGAAAAATTACTAACTGCAACGAACTGTTTCAGATTTGTACTTCCACAAGATGGAGCCCTTTGGTATCTTTCCTGACCATTGCAGATCAGAATCAAAATTAAAAAAGAATAATAAGTACATAGAAAAACAGATGAATTATGGTCTGTAATTGTAGAACTACAGAATGCATCAATATGATAAGTGTAACTGATAGAATGGACATGATGTGTATCTGATCCAGGTGGGCAGTGACTCTCAACATCTCAAAATCTCTCAACATTAAAACTGCATGTGTCACACTGCATTAAAAGTCGTCTTTTTATGATGCCACACTTATGTAAAGCAAAGCAATATCCAACATCTAAAGATGAGTTTAAACCAAAGATGAAAATGTGCATTACTCATATCCTGCAGGTTTGGTCACCAAGCTGGGAGTGTGTTTGCTAGTGAACATAAATACCTCAACCAAGCAGTCTGATGTTTTCCTCATTGTCCATTTTCACACATTTTTTTACCTTAAAGATCTGGACCTTGTGAGAAGTATTCACCAGGCTAAATTTTAACACAATGCCCCTTCCATTCATTTCAAGCCTTTCACTATACAGAATCACACTGCTCAAAAATTGGCACTTTAAGATTGACTGCCATTCTAAAATCATAATTTGATGTTGCCAATTTATACTTTAGTAACTTTGTTAGATATTTTCACAATATCAAGAGTGTACGAGTGGAAATATTTACACATTAATTTAAAAAGAGCATTTGTATATTAGGATAAAAATGTTTGCAGTGTGGTGGTTGTTTGGTAGTTTCAGAATTGACGGCAATGTAATATTTTTAAATAAATATACTGCAACTTTGTCATAAGTAATATAGGAACAGGTCAAGAACAAATTGATCTGAAATGAGGCATCTCAACTTTTCCAATATAAATTGTGCACTTTGAAATTTGTGCTGATCTTTACAAAATAACAGTTCTATTAACCTTCTGGGTTGATTAATACTGAACAATATGGGGAGGGGGTGTTCACTAAAACAAGCAACAAAACAGCAAGACATTTATACCATTATACAGTATAAAGCATTATCGTATGCATCATCAGAGTAGCAGTTTATGATTTGCATATTATGCTGTAACCCAGCAGTATAATGGAGGTCTAAAGAAGTCAAGTGTTCAGATTAGTTGTTGCTGCAACAGTGAGCTCTATTTGTTGGTGCAGTGTATTGAATGGAGCCTGTTTATATTGTGGATTACACTGTGACCAATTGTGTACAGCAGTGCACACTACTATAGAGATAAAGTATTTTAGGACTTTGATTCATCATAAAATTGAAGGCTATTAACTTAAATAGCATGTTGCCTACCAAGAAAATTATTAAAACAAAATAAAAAGAGGCTATTATATTAAAATTTTGATCATGCATTTGAAAAGATGACTAACTTTAAAAAAAATAATAAAAAAAAGAAAGGATTTAAATACTGAACTCTAAATCAGCATATCCGAAATCTGATGTGTTAAACACGTGTTTCCTTGTGGACAAGACTGGATTCCAACATTTTAAATTTAAACTAATAAGTCAGATCAATTTTAACAGTCACCAGGAGCCAAAATCCTATCTTAAGTGCATCCATCTGAACCATTTAAGTGGTTGTTTAAAAAGTACTGCTAAATTATTATTAAATTAATTGTTTTACCTCAAGACCATAATTATACATATTTCACAATTCTATCAAAATTAATCAACCTCAATTTTCCCACACTATATCTAAAAATTTGCAGCTTTCCACCTGTAAATAATTTAACATCTGCTGCTATAATTTTGAACTTGAACATGAAAATTATAATAAAATTACCATTCCTTAAAAATAATAATAATAATCACTATTTAGAACTCAGAAATTAATGGCCTGAGATTAGTAGTCTGACAGTTGGCAGTGTTATGCAGCAATAAAATGTCAGAACAGGACCTAAATGAACTTAACAACCAGGGTATAGCATCAGTGGGTTTTCTTTACTTCCCATATAGTACAAGTGAACTACAAAACAAAACACTACCATCCTTATTCAGGATGAAACAATAAAAAGAATAGTTTAGGGAGAACAAGGAACAGTTATATCTTATAAGTTGCCATTATGGAGTCCTGAGCTTTTAAATGTCTTTGAGATGTGCTAAAAAAATATACTGGTACCACTTTTATGATTAATTAAAAATTAATCTTAACTAAAAATGAATGCAACTCTGGCTTTGATAAAATGGCATATAGTTGTTGAAACATCAACGAAGTGCGTGCACAAAAGAGAACTAATATCATGTCAATTTATTTTGGGCAAGAAATATATTATTCTTTCTAATAAAAAAAAAAAAACTAAAGAGCCAATTAAAAAGAAAAAAAAAAAAGAACAAAAAGAAAATATCCTGCTTAAAGTTGACACTATTTTCTCTACATGATATGCAAGGAAAACTATATTCAAACATTTAACCAGTCAAACTCGATAGTTATAGCTTAATAGTTAGTTTGATAGATATTACAAGTCTGACCTAGCCTTCTTTTTACCTACCAACCTCTTGTATTTTTTAACTTAATTTTAACTAGCAGCTTCAGAGCAAAAGCATTGACACTGATACCCATGACATTTCCTAGTTAAGTGCCTGCATTTTTAGAAGACTGGAGTAATAACAATAAAGTGTGCATCATAAAAAGACAACACAAGCCTAATGTTAAATCCTGCTACACTGCAATAGTAATGGTCGCAAGTTTTTAGGGATGAAAACAGTAAGTTTAAGTTACCGAAAAAGTCCATTACAAAAAAAAAAAAACAAAAAAAAGATAAATTCAACCTAACCAGCGTGAACAATGGCATGTGCTATGTTTGCATTTTGATGCATTATTTTTTTCTTTAGGAAATTTCAACAGTATTATGTTTAAAGATGGTGAAATTGTGTCTCACATGTGAGATCTTTCACTTCTTACTACTGTCTTTCACTTTAATGGAATGCATTTTGGAAAAAATAAAAATTATATATATATATATATATATATATATATATATATATAGCACATGCATAGTACAAATCAATTACCAGTACTGCACAGGAGCAAGAGTAAAAATAAATTACTATGTAAATCAACTTGTTGGCATCATTAACCATGTGCCATGCAGATCAATAATACAAAAACAAATTATCCCATTTTTATCCCTGCACATAGAAATAAAAAGCTTCAAATGTATTTCTTTATTGTGTGCTTGTCTGGCAGTCAGGAGGCAAAAAAGTGTTTTATTTATCGATTTTATCAAGCCTTCAGGTCACTTGCTTAAAAGTAATAATCCAAATTGTGAGTACATAGAAGGAGCTCCCAAAGCCAGCAGTACAAATACGAATGTTGACATTCACACCTGAAGATAAACTGTGATGCATCATCTGAGAGGAAATCACTTTCGAAGGGCAGGGTCTTTGTAAAACACATAAATTGGCCGTTGAAACCCTGCATGCGAAGAAGAAATCAAATCATAGTTTGTTTATTTAGTGTATTACAATCCGTTTATAAGAGAACATAGTTTTGACATAACTAAAAAAAAAATATTTACATGGGAATTTATGTAAAGTGGATACTAGGGAAGTGACAATTCACGATTTCTACGATAAAATTTTTTTACAATTAATTTAAAGTAAGACTGCTTCAACATAGTCATGTTGACATTCAAAAGAAAATACAAATTCTGTACGTTTACTTAGAAATGTATGGCCCGAGATAAGTAGTCTAACACTTGGCAGTGTTATGCAGCAATAAAATGTCAGAGCAGGACCTTAATGTACTAAATAACCAGGTTATAGCATCAGTGGGTTTTCTTTTCTTTCCATAAAGTACAAGTGACCTACAAAACAAAACACTGCCAAGCTTACTCAGGATGAAACTATAAAATAATAATTTTGGGAGACCGAGGAACCGAGTCCTGAGCTTTTAAATGTCTTTGGGATGTGCTAGGAAAATATACTAGTTCCACTCTCATAAATTGAACTCTGGCTCTAATAGAACTGCATAAAGCTGTTGAAACATTGGGGGGGGGGGGTATAATTTAAGGAACATAAATATTTTTTTCTTCACTCTTGATTTTCACAAAATAACTTTATATCGTTTGTTATTTTCCCTGCATTGTCTTTTTTTCCCCCATTGTCAATATACCCTACAATACTCACCTCTGGCTGAACTGTTTGGGGTTCCGAGTAATTCATAGCTGGAGAAACCCACCTCAGATGTCAGAAAGGAGGAGAACTGTTCAGGCTTGAATTGAATGCTAGAGTAATTGTTGTAGATTGTATCCTGTAAAAAGTAGAATTACAAAATAAAAAAAAGCACAATTATTAGAATTATACACAATTATTTGTATCCACAATTTACCTACATTTGTAGGCCGCACTTGTCCCAAAATGTATGGAAATTAAAAAAAAAAATAAAGTTTAAAAAAAAAAAAAGCAAAAGTTATTCAAATAAAATTAAATTGAAATAAATATAGAAAGAAAAAGGGGTAACTATAAGTTACCAAAGACTAAATGCAAATCAGATGAGTCAATGTATTTCTTAAAATAAAGGGAAGGGGGGGAATAAATGTATCATTCAAACTAATTTTTTTTTACAATTACATCATTGAACTAAATAAAAACTAGATTTGGGTTAGATAATTGACCAAATAGGTGGCACGGTGGCTTAGTGGTTAGCACGTTTCCCTCTCAGCACTAGGGATTCCCGGTTCGAATCCCCATCTGGGTGGAGTTTCCATGTTCTCCCCATGTCCGCGTGGGTTTCCTCCGGGTTCTCCGGTTTCCTCCCACAGCCCAAAAACAAGGAACATGTCGATTGAGTTCTCCAAATTGCCCCATGTGAGTGTGTGCCCAGCGATAGATTGGCGCCCTGTCCTGGGTGTATCTGCCCAGCGCCCAAAACGTTCTCCCCTGTGAACCCCACCGCGACCCTAATAATAGGATAAAGCGGAAGATAATGAATGAATAATTGACAAAATATTAATAAATAATGTGACAAATAAGCCCAAAAAATAAATAAATAATAAACTGGCTACCTAATGCAGAAACTACTGAAAGCTGATGATGGACAGTTTAAAAAAAAAAAGTTTGATACAGGATTAAGACTGAATGTAATAAAAACTGGGAAAACAAACAGGTTTAAATGTGCCAGTACCGTGAGTTTTTTTCTCTTGCTATAGGAACTCCATGGCTGTGGTTCTAAGATAAACAGGCCTCCAGGTCGAAGATGGCGATATACACGGTGGAAAAGGCGCTTTAGGCCAACATCACCCCAGTTCAGATGCACCCACTTAGTAACACTAAGACAAAGAATCACATCAAACTCTTCACGTTGTGACATCAATAGTGCATCACTGTCCAACACGTAGTTTCCCTGAAGAGAAGAAAGAGAAATGAGCACTGCAAGCACATTTTACTCATCTGCACACATCCCATGATTCAAACATCTGGTTTAATAGCACCATTACACTGTGATTTAAGGGGAAGTGTGATGAGCTTGCTTCAGTAAACATCCCTTCAGTGAAATTTCCCTCAGGTTAGTCAGGAGTTCTTATAAACATTAAACAGTGGTTTCATTCATTTCAGTTTAAAATATTTTTTATTAAAGCTGACATCACACACACAAAAAAAATTAATAAAAATAAATAAATATATATTTTTTTAAAAATTGGTGTAGGTTTCAGAAAAACTTGTGGCAGCATTCAAAACAGCGAGTCAGCATAATTACAGGATGCTCATTAGAATACAATTTACATAAAACAGATTCAGAAATGACTTAATAAAGCATATGCTTCAAATAAACAAATAGTTTATCACTAATGTTGCATAAAATTTGGGTAAAGATTTAACTTTGTCAATTGTGACATTCTAATAAACATAAACCCTAGTTTTCAGTTACATTGTTCAAAATCAAAAATTTGTAGCTGGCTATAAAAGGTAAATCACTGAGTCCAATTTATTAATTCCACTTACTGTACAAATGCACTTTTTGTTGAATATTGTGTTACACCCCTTACATTGGTCTTTGTCAGGACACAGAGCAGGTGTAACTTGGGTGGTAGCTCACTGCTGCAGTACTGGCATTGTGGGGTGTTGATTGTGTGTTGTATTGGTGTACATAGTTCAGACACAGCAAAGGAGTTTTTAAATACCTGTGTGCCACAACTAACCTAAAAATAATCCAACAACCAAAATGTTTTGCCATCAGCATCCTGTAAGGACTGATGAAGGGATAAGTAGATGACTAATAAAAATGTGCAAAAGAAGTTCCTGCCTTTGACTTTATTAATAATAAAATTAGATGCATCCAATAAAGTGCACAACAGAAAAACATTTGAGGATTTAAAACTCACTGCACTGCTAAGTCTAATCAAGTTGTACCAGTGCAACATACAGCAACACCACCACAGTGTTACTGCAGTGCTCAAAATCATTTACCACTCTAACAACACCTAGCCTTTTGTAGTCCTATAGAGGTCCAGACCATTTGGTACAAATGGTCGGAAATTAAAATAAGGTGAACTTGTGCAGAGAAACAGACTGCCAACCATTTGCAATTTCAAACCTGCAAAAAGAATTTTTATATTAACTGTAAACATGTGTAAAAACAAGGTGGTTTATCCAAAAGTGACTAGTATGCCACCTTGTACTTTCTGAATGGCAGGGCACAAGTGGTTTTAGTTTAGTTTTTAGTTTTGTGTTTAGTCCAAGCATCAAGCCATGCATTCTGGACAACTATAGATCTCCAATGTTATTAAAACCGTTTAAAGATTGTAATTAAAATGCCAGTCATTTAAGTTAAAATTAAGTTAATTTAACAGCAAAATTCCAGTGTTCATAAGAGACCATAAAAAGATTTAGTGCATTCAAATTCTAGGAAGTAAGATAGTTTAAAAAGAGGAACATGCAAATTCAAAACTTGAGTCATGATAAGTAATAGGAATAGCGGATGTTAAAATCATTATAACATTAAAGGTCAGTCAAGAAATTAAAAAGATGTCCAGCCTGATCAGACACAGGAAGCACTATAAGCTCTTCACTTGGAAGAGGAAGCAGATGGATTTTGAACCAGCCAGACTAAATTAAGATCACATCAGTTCAGAGAAACAACTTATAATAATATCCAGACCTTGATGGACAGAACATAAGTGAATCAATATTAAGAGCTCAATTAACATTTTAAGGCATCCTCCTGAAAGTCCACAAATTAAGCCAATTAAATGAAATTCTAAGAGTTAAGAACACACACACACACACATATATATATATATATATATATATATAAGGGGTGCAGAAAAAAAAAAAAAAAAATTGATTCTTCAAAGAATCGCGATTCGCAGCCCAGGCGATTCAGAATCGATTCAAAATGTCCAAGAATTTATTTATTTTTTTAATGTGTTTAAGTTTTATTTTTTGGCACCCCCCTCCCGAGCGTACTGCATATTGCATTACGGATTCGCTCGGCCACCGTAGAGCAAGCTTGTTAACCAGCTCCCGTTGTAGTTCGCTAGCATGCTAGTGGGAAGCATGGAGCGGGCAGAGCTCCATTCGACCCCCCCCGTCATCGTTAAAAGCCGATGTTTGGCTTTAAAAGCAAGGAAGAGAGAGAGCTCGACATGAACCTGACTGTTTACAATAAGTGTAAAATGAAATCGAGGTACTTTGGAAACATGACAAATGTGTGAGCCCGTTTGGTGTGACGTCACCCTGAGATAAAAAAAGTTGAAAAATATATTTAATTAAGTTAAGTTTTAAAAATATAGCGAATGTTAGTGCAGTTAGTTAAAAAAGATTGAAGTGTGTATTTTATTTTTAATGTTAGGTTTTAAAGATTTGCAAAATATAAATGCACTATGACTGAAGTCTGTATTTTAGTTTCGATTAAAGGTTAATGCACTATGGTAAACTTTGGTATTAATATATATTAGAATTATTTGTTCATTAATAGATTTTTTTTATGTAAGAAAAAGCCAGGCAGCTAAGACAACCTCATACTGCTCGTTTTAATTTAGCGCAATGTTATTTTTGTATAAATATAAAATGATGCAAAAACATTTGATAAAGGAAGGAACCTAAAAGTATTGTTTTAAATAAATGTTCCATTTGTTTACATCATCATTTCATTTTGTCAATCACATAATTTAAACAAAATTTAAAGACCATTTGAACTGAAAAATCGTTTCTGAATCGAAAATCGATTCTGAATCGAATCATGACCTCAAAAATCGGAATCAAATCGCCAGACAGACAATCAGCTTGTATTGAAGGGGGAGGGTTGGTAGAACATTTTGCTGATTTGAACTTAATACAACACAGACACAAGGAATGTCATAGTTGTAGCGCATGTCAAGTATGGATGCATACTGTACATTTGTGGTTCTTAAGGAACCGACTCCAGCCACAGTCCAGACCTTGTGGATTTTTCTCAAAATATTTAAATATCAATTTTAACCCTTTGTAACTTTCAATGCTGCAGTTTTCCCTGTTGCTTGAGTACATCTTTTTTTTAAAACACTATTTCTTTCAACTATTTTTAATTATTATGCTTGGACACTCAGTCAGCTTATTTAGCAATGACCTTTCGTGGTCTACCTTCCTTGTGAAGGGAGTTGGTGATTGTCTTATGGAAAACTGTTATGTCAGCAGTCTTCCCAATAATTGTAAAGCTTACTGAACCGAACTGTGTAGATTAACGGATTAGTGTGACAGCACAAGTCATTTTTTAAATCACTATTTAATGTAACATATACTTTACACTGCCACTTTACTTTTATTTTGTATTTTTGGTACTTTTAGTTTAATTTTACTGTGTTTATTGTTAATTCTTTATTCTACTTCTATACAGTAAAATAGGAATATAGTCTACAATTAAAGAACTTAAAAAATATAAATAAATAAGATAAACGAAAGAAATAAAATAAAGAATAAGTGAAAAAAAAAACAAGTTGTTACGTTAAAACAAAAAAGAAAGACTGAACAGTGAGTACAAAGGAGGAAATCAAAGAACTAAAGTTAATATGCAGTTTTTGTGATGCAAAAAAACATGAATGGACTAAACTCTTACCGCAACGAAGGTAATATTGGCCGGAAAATTCCCAGGAGGAAGTGTTTGTGTATCAGGAAGTGGAGGAGCAGCAATGGGTCCTCTGGAGATGCGGAGGGAAACTGGGAACAAGCAGCTCTCAGAATCCCTAAAGCCTTTAGAGTCCATTTTCTTTTCTGCAATACTCTCCTCCGGTTGGTGCTCTGAACTGTCTCCTTTACTGTTTTCTGGTTCCTTTATTTGAGTGTCTGATGCCTTTTCCTTTTCCTCACTCCTCAAATTGATTTCTTTTTCCTTCTCAGCTTTAATTTCACATTCATCTGTTTGGGTCTCTGTAATTTTGTCCTTTGGCTCTTCATTGCCAGTTTTGTCCTCCTCCAAGTCTCTGCCTTTCTTTTTAACCTCTCTTGCTTGCAGTATGTGCATTTCAGAAAGATAATGACGGATGTTTTGCTTAGCAGCATGAATAAGTGCTCTGTCAATATCCATACCCACCATGCGCACAGGTCGCCAGTTCTTAGCAATAGACAGGGTTAGGTGACCAGTATTACAGCCCAAGTCTAAGACTTCTTTTCCCTTAAACCATTCAGGTCGGAAAACACGGAGTCTGACATCTTCACAAGCACCAGGGTTCCTGTAGCCATAGTACTGGTTGTAGTTTCCATATTGAAACTTTTTCTTCTGCTGCTTTGGTGTTTGCTGATTAAAGTTTTTCTGGTTGTTCTGTTGACTTCCTTTTTGGTAGTTGCATTTTTGTTGCCCTCTGTGAACAGAAGGATGTGTGGAGTCAAGTGCAGAGCGTGAACATGTGGTTGTGTTTTTCTCCAAGTACGAGGCAGGTGGATTCTCCGACTTACTGTTGCTGCGTTTACGCTTGCGCTGCCGGTGTGACGTTTGAGCCACAACTGTGTGGATGTTTAGTACATCTACCTGGTCTTTCACCTTCTGGACTTCTTGTTTGGACATGAGGTTGGCCTCTGACCCGTCCTTTAGTGATGCAGTAGAATCCTGGCCGTCCTCCTTACCGTTTGATGTTATGTCATATGATACCAAATTGCTCTCTGTTTGTGGTGCTTTACATAGTTTCAGGCTTCCGGGTTCTGCTTGGTTAAGCTGGGTCACCTCTTTGCCCACTTTGTCTTGTCCAACAGCTACTATACCTTCTGTTACAGCACTACATGCTGGCCCATGATGCCTATTCCGATGTCTCCTTCTGCCCCCACCACTTTTGAAAGGAGTTAAAACTATGCTCGTTTCTCCAGTGCAGCTATTTAGGTTTAGTGGGTCAGTAATGTCCCTTGGGATCAAGATCTCTACTGGATCTCTGCCTTTGGATGGCAAAGGCGAAGATTGTGGAGTCTCTGCATTGAGCGCCCGGTTCACCTCTTCATCCATTAGGCTGTTGAGGTTCAGTGGGTCAAAAATGTTACCACCCATTAAGAAGTTAGTGGGCAGAACACACTCGCTCTCAGAATTGGCTCTTCGGCGACGCTTCCCAAAAATTGGGCTTTTAAAACCACTGCTCGTTGTACTGCGCCGTTTGTTCACTCTCTGCTGATGGGGTTTATAAGGTTGGATGCCATTTTGGTTCTGGATAAAAGAATCTGCTGCAGCTACATCACCACAGTTGTCAGAAGTCTTTTCATTTTGTGCTTTAGTTTCTTGATTAGCAAAGTTAGAAGAGTTTTGAATGCCTTCATTTGAAGTTTCAGTGTTCTGGTGTAGTATTGAAGCATCCACTGGCTGCTCTCTGAGTAAAACAGTCTCTTTTTCAACAGACATTTCGATCATGTTCCAATCAGAGCAGTATTTCCAGTATTTACTTGAAGATTACACATTGATCTGAGATATTCAGAAATAAGAGGTTAACATTTACACACACAAAGCTCTAAACATTGAATGTTAAATAAACCCAAATATTACTTATTAATAATATTATCATCTATAATACTGACAAGTGTGCTCAGTTGAAGAAATGTAAATCATGTTACTGCCACAAATAAACTAAACCCCTGGTGCTGGAAAACTATTCTATGGACCAACACAGGCTATCCAGATCCTAAATTCAATGTTGCACAATGTTGTTTGAAGAAAGGTCTCATTTCAGTACATACTTGTAGGCTCTTAAATTTAAACCCTATTTAACACTCAAAAAATTTATGTTGACCAATTATTAAAAATTAGTTTCATAACTAAGTCAAATTACACTATGTTAAAACTAATAGTGGTACATTTAAAACCTTTCTGAAATCAGCATCCAGGTGAACATTTTACATTTCTGACCATCATGTTCACAAGCATCAAATATGTAAGTTCTGGTTAAACCAAGAAATGGATGACAAAATAGAAAAAAGTTTCAATTGGACAATTACAACAAGCGTCATTTAATGATTTAATTCAAATAATACTAATAAAGCTGATTCTTCATTGCTAGAGTGACTTGTCAACAACTAAATAAAAACTTTATACTCTTAGCCAATGCAGACTAACTAATTTTCTACTACATTGCATATCGGACAGCAAAGATCATCAGATGCACATAACATGGCCAATAAAAAGAAAATATTAATAAATAAATAAAAAAAACATCCAGTTTTCCTGTCCAGACTATTTTCCTGCTCTGCTGATGAGTGTAAAGGGGCATGACGAGGTAAATAACAAATTCCAATCTTATAATTCTGAGTTAGATATTTAGACAGAAAAGATTTTTTTTTTATTCATATTAGCAAACCACTAAAGCGAAATTCAAGGCAAATTCAGACAATAACAGTTTTGGGAAAAATTAAATCAGTACATCTGTTACATCAGTTTAATCACAAATCTAAAAAAGAAGAACATAAAAACCTGAGCAAATAAGCATAATAATGCTGACGATGAAACTAAGCAAAAGTATCATTGACACATAAGACTACCTAAAGGTTAATAATGGCTGGTTTGTTAACCTATGATGAAGAGGCCTTTCAAAAAAAAACCTAGCTAAACAAATTAAACTGAAATATTAAATTGGACCAAAATACTTCAGACGTGTGACACCACGCACACAAAATTTAGCATCATGTGTTTAAAAAAGGACACTGAATACTTTAATGCAATCTACAAATTTCTTTAAAAGAAAAACGTTTAGTTTACGTTACCCGAGTGACTCCACCCCAAAAGACGTCCAGTACACGGAATCCCCGCCTCCTCATGAATAATTAATGCATCCAAGCACAAGTCGACGTTGAGAAAGGCAGATAATAAATAAACCTGATTGGAATTTGTTCTGGTTTGCCTTTAAAGGTGGTGCGAATCACTCATACCTGTCTCCTGCTACTCTTTATACGGCAGATGCAAAAAAGAGTCAGCTTGTCAGCCTAGCAACTGATCAGCGATGGAAACGTTAGTTCTAAGAGAACATCAGTGAGTTACGTTAGCCACGTTGCTAGCAGAGTTAGCTAACGTCATATTAAATAACCAAAACAATTCAGCTGACACACCCATCCAAATGTTACAGCAGAACTAACTATACAATTATGTTATTGATGGAACTGTATGGAAGGTGTTAATAGGTATAATAATTCCACTACCCACATTATTATTATTTTAAACCTCTTCGCGAACCTACAAGAGATAAGTTTCTACAGAACTGCAGACTCTCGCTTTGCCAAAAGACGGGGGTTCTCTGCTTTATATAGCCCCCCCCCAGAATCCGCATGGTTTGACGAGCAGCCAAATCAATCAATTGGTGATCGAGTTAAATCGTATGTACCAATCAGGCGTCTTCATGGGTGGGTCTACACTACATTTTGTTTTATTCTAGTCTAAATAAACGCCTGGATAAAACGCCCTTATTAGTTATTAGAACGTGGATAAAGTCGTGTAAAATGTAAAAGGTACGTTGTAGTCTCTTTTAAATCCGAAGCATTGCCATCATGATGTGAATCGGTTCCAAAATATATAAGAAGCCTGTTTTTTTAGATTGTTCACGCTTACTGACAGGCAATGAAAAGCCCAACACTTGAAAGACATCAAGTATGTAAACAAATGCATTTTATGAAATATTATGATAAGTTCTATCTATAATGACTTCCTCCCTTGATGTACAATAACACGTTTATACATACTGTCTGGCTTATACTCGACAAAAAGTAAATATATAAAAATAAATTGATCGAGTAACCCAGGCATGCGGTACTTGGCATAGACCCAAAGACTTCTGGGAAATGTAGTGTTTATTTTTTGCGCGCGTATTATGTTTTTCAATAGCTTTAGATTTTCTAACTTGCATATTACAACAATACTAAAAATAATAGTAATTGTGATACTTCGTGGCTAAAGGTATATAATGTTCATGAAAATCTAAGCACAGAGGGGGAAAAAACTTTACGCGTATTTAACTTTTTTATGATAAAGCTATTTAGGTAATGTCAGACTGTATAGTACACTTTGTTAATGCCACGGCATTTTTGATAAATATCATAGATTTGTTATTGTTGAAGTGATATTATGTTCAATTTGATGTGTTTATTTACGCACATGAACATATTTCTATAATATCCTCTATTTAGTACTGTATATCTGACTTTATTCATTCATTCATTCATTCATTCATTATTTCCCACTTCATCCTCTATTGGGGTCGCGGTGGTGTTCCCCATGCCCATCCATGGGAGAACGTCAAGGGCGCTGGGCAGATAGACCCAGGACAGGGCACCAATCCATTGCTGGTCACACACACTCACACAGACACACTCTATATGGGGCAATTTTGAGAATTCAATTGACCTGATCCATATTTTTGGAATGTGGGAGGACACAGGAGAACCCAGAGGAAACCCACGCAGACACGGGGAGAACATGGAAACTCCACCCAGATGGGGATTCGAACCAGGAATCCATAGCACTGAGAGGCGAACGTGCTAACCACTAAGCCACTGTGCTGCCCATTATCTCACTTTATATAATATATAATAACATAATATATATATATAAATATATATATATATATATATATATATATATATATATATATATACAGTGGGTTGCAAAAGTATTCATACCCCTTGAACTTTTCCATATTTTGTCACATTACAACCACAAACATAAATATATTTCACTGGAATTTAATGTGAAAGACCAACACAAAGTGGTATACAATTGTGAAGTGGAATGAAAGTTATACATGAATCAACAATTTTTTTACAAATAAAAAACTGAAAAGTGCGATGT
>JAFMOD010000365.1:563084-590969 GCA_019802435.1 Corydoras maculifer
GTTTCCTCCCACAGTCCAAAAACATGGAACAAGTTAATTGAATTCTCAAAATTGCCCCTATAGTGTGTGTCTGTGTGAGTGAGTGTGTGCCCAGCGATGGATTGGCGCCCTGTCCTGGGTCTATCTGCCCAGCGCCCGAGATGTTCTCCCCTGGATGGGCATGGGGAACCCCCCCGCGACCCTAATAGAGGATAAGCGGAAGATAATGAATGAATGAATGTATCCTAAAACTAAATTGACTTTTTTTTGTCTAGTTTTGCTCATCCACCATAAATTGGGACAATATACATCATAACATCGACTCATTTCCAACATGGGCCTTTAGATGCTGCATCAGCCCATAAACATGTAAGTCATTTAACTAAATTCAGAAGTGAGAGTGAGAGGCAGAGGAAGTGCTACTGAGGCTCTGTAGATTGTTGCTTCTTTGTAAACCACAAATTTTAATGTTCCCTTTCAATCTCTTCAAGCTAAAATACATAAACAATCATCTAATCTATAATTAAATCAATAATTAACTAACTATTTAATAATTAATAATTAAAAAAAAAAAAAAACCCTCATTGATTTCAAGTGGCTGTCCCTGTGTTCTGACCCTGACTGATTATCAAAGATAGGTATGTGTTTTCACCTGACTCAGACGGTTCTGAATCAGGAAAGGAAGGATCGTTTTCAATTGGAAAAATAATCTCTTTCCTCAAACCAGAATTACAGAGTGAGACATTTTTTCAAACCAAACAAAGTATTTCACTTCAGATTGTAACTAAGTATCATGATTAATTTAATTTTAAACTCTAGTCTGAAGGTAAGTGTGTTTTAACCTAAACAGACCTTAAAAAAGAACAGACAAAAATGATATCTTCCCTATGAAAACCAAAAAACATTTTCAAAAAAAAAGAAGGCCATTACTGTTCGGGATGCATCTATCAATGTGTTTCACAGTGAAATGGATAAGGTAGTTTAAAAGAAATGAGCAGCATTAATTTAGAGTTCAGCGGTCTTTTGGCATGTGGAAATTTGCCACATAGTGAGAACAGTCCATGATGAGGGTGGGAGGGGTCTCCGTAAATGTTTTGAGTTCTGTTCAGACTAGTTGACTCTTGACTAGTTGAAGTCTGATTGTATTGGGAAGATATGTGTTTCACCTGGGCAGACTCAGGAGGTTCCGAACCACTGAGCTGCACAGTTGGCACTATCTGATCCCCCCTCATCCTCCTGCGAAAACTGCAGCAACCAACAATGCTATTCTGACAATATGGGAAGGAGAATGACTGTGTAGCAAAGGGTTCAGGTAGTCCCCCTCTTATTCAAAAGCAGAAAGGTCTAGACATGGGACCTCCTGCTTATCCTCCTCCATCAGATGTAGTATCTGACCTTGTCGTGTCTGGTAAAAATGACAATGAATGCAGCCAGGCACACAAAGTCTTAACAGTGTCTGGTTTACAAGTTTTCTTCCTGAAAAGGCCTACTCACATTAAAATATATGCATAAATAAAAAATCTTTTTAGAAGCATCCAGATTATACACAAAAACAAATGTCATAACCAATACAGTTCCTTCACTGTAAGGCTGTTGTTCTTCAATGCGCAAACTCTGCATATTTTCCATGCGTAGCATGGAATATGTACGTTATTCCCGGTAGATGGAGCCAAAACTGCATAGTAAACTTTTACCCACTCTTGTATTTCCCCATGTCTTGAACACATAACAAGAGCATGACAATATACTCTCTGTGTGTGTATATATATAATCTCGTTTATTTATATTATTGTTTAATATTATTTACATTTATTAATACTAAATGTATTAATAAAAAAGTAAATAATACAAATTTTAGACATAAATTTAATCAGGTGTACGATGTTCAGACTTTCCTCAAAGATCAGTATTAGGCTTCTATAACAGAAACTGTAGTAAGTAATGAGAAAAAGGGTTTTCCTTATTTGAAACCGTGTTCCTAAGAATAACTAAAATTGTTTCTTCACAATTGCACCTTCATTTGTAATATGTAAAAAATTCATTGCACAACTGAAACAGAAAATTGCAGAACTGAAACTGAAAATTGCAGAACGTATGCTCATGTGCGATAAATGCATGCATCATTTTACAGTTCAGGTTTTTGCTTTTACTTTTTCATATTTATTTATTTTCTTATAACTTTGTGTAAAAGCAGTAAAGCAGTAAACCAATCAGCATGTCACTTGCCATTCACAGAACCAGGTGTGCTCTGACTTTGGTGGATTGCTATTTTAAGTGGTGAAGCATCCTGAAATAAATGCGCTGGTCTTCATTTTTACTGAGGTTCTCCATTTTACTGTAAATTGAGAACACACAGTATAGTGTAGACTATATATATGCATTCTCTGTACAAATGCAGTAATATTTAATAGCTTTCAGTTCTATTCAGTTCCATTCAGTGGCGTTGGACACACACATGTATTGATTCACCGGCAAAATAGCAATGGACCACTGTATGTCTAGGTTGTTTTTAGTCAGTGGTGCACCTGAGTTTTTTGCCTTATTATAAGACAACAACGCCCATCAAGGATGATATATACACAAGCAGCTTTGGCATAAAAATTGATTGTTGGTGGGGTGTAAGATAGCAATGAGCATGGTGACGTGCCCTGCGCAGGTTGTAAGAATGGGTCCTTGGAGTTCTTCCCTGCAAATGTTAATGCAAAAGTGATGAAAGAGATGCTTGTGTTCACCATTGTCATGATGGGAAATCGAGAAATCCATCAGTGTTGGCTGACTGTTGTTGGTCCCTAAAACTTTCAAAAAAGCTGCAAAGGCCATACTTGAAAATGTCTTTGTTTTTTTGTGAATGAATTATAGCTGCAGTATTTTAAAAACTATTATTTAGTTTATTTACTGATAGGGTGTTATTTGTCACAATATGATTATTGTTCTTAATTGCACTTACAAGCTCAATTAGCCAGTCACTTAAAATCAATTCATTAATTGATTGCTTATTAAATCTTAAATTACTTTTTACAGAAATATTTTCTACAAATTATAATCTAAAAAGCGTTTTAGATTGGGCCCTGTCCTGGGTGTATCTGCCCAGCGCCCAAACATTCTTTCTTGGATGGGCATGGAGAACCCCACCCTCTTCTGCATCCCTAGTACAGAATTAACCGGAATGTAATAAATGAATGAAAATCTGTTTTTGGTACTATAATACAGGTATGTCAGACAGTTATACCAAGCTATCCAGCGGTGATGTACAAAAACACTTAATTTGTCTGTTTTAGTGAAACGACTTAATGTCATAATCAGGGCATAATCAAGCATTAATGTTAATGAAATGTGAATTATTATATGTGATCCATTTGTGCATGTAAGAGGTGCAAGTAAACATTATTTCACTTTTGCTGAAGTGGCGACTGTTTAAACTGAAACAAAAATGACATTATTTAATATTTTTTTGCAGATTACTGAGTAAAAATATTGTACATAACAAAATTAGAGCTTTATTTAAGTAAATGTACAATTAATTTACAACACTGTACAAGATCATCAAAATAAATATATATATACACCATTTAATACATAGGGTGGGAGAAGAGAAATGACAGCATTGAGTAGGGGGAGGGAGAAAGAGTGAGAGAAAGAGATACAGAGGGAGAAAGTGAGAAAGAGTGGAAGCAAGAGAAAGAAATCTCATGAAGTGAGTTCAGTCTCATGAAGTGACAGTGAACAAAATATAATAACCTTTCATCTCCTCTACTCTCTTCTCTTTGAAAGTCAAGCTTTCGCCTCAAAACCAGCACCCTAAAAAGACCATTAGTATTGAGCTTTGTACTGTGAAGCTTGTCTCTGGGACCTAGTTTATTTTGCCATGTGTTTATTATTAAATAATGTACTTGATTTGATTGCTTTTGCTCACCAGGGTCTCCAGATTGTCTCTGTGTGGTTTGGAAACAGCTCTCTCCTCAGAGTCCGCTGGGGTGCGCATTGAGTGGTCTGAAGTTGCAGAGGAGCTTGAGTTGATGACACCATATGGGCGGACATCACAGGTGTGGACGTGGTGATAGAAGTGGGGGAGTCAGAAGAGAGAGGTGAAACAGATGGAGGAAATGAAAAGTGACATGGCACAGATAGATATGTAGGAGAGGAGCAGCAGGGCGAGGGAGGAGGAGAAAGAGAGTATGGAGGTGACAGATAAGGATGATGAACAACAAATGAATTGGAATATAATCCGTTTGCAAACGAGAAAAGTTCTGAGTTTGTACGAACATCACCAGCTACCCATGGGGTGGAGTTGGCCGAGTTGTGACTTCTGACCTGTGGTAGGGTACTAGCATGTGAGTTTATATGATGGCCAAGGCCCTGGATGAAGCTCTCCCGCTGTAATGGATCCACACACTCGATAAAACTGGCCAGGCGAGAGATGCACTCCTGAAAGCCTGCTGTGTAGAGTGGGTTTGAGGGAGTGTGCACAAGGGGATTATAGGCATCGTGAAGTGGGATGAAGGGCATCCTTGGATTCCCTGCAGTCTGTGCAGGGGCCACAGCATCACAGGGGTCTTTCTTAAAATCTATCAATTGATCAGAAAAAGGAGGAGAAGCAAAGTGAGAAACAAAGACAGAAGGAAAGATGTAAAAATATGCAAAAAAAGGTCAAGTACAGTAAAGTAAAACATTTCAGATTGAGATAATTTAAAATAAATTGTTAATGAAGTCCAAAGGTTCATAAGAATGTCATCATGATGAGGAATTTAGGAACAAGGAACAAGTTGTTTAAAAGATAGTGAGAAGATTAGGTTTACAGGAAGAAAATTGTGTCAAAACACAATTTGGGGACAAAGACAGAATTTGAAGAAAAAAACAAAACAAAGAGGCAAATCAGTGTATAATCGCATAAATTATAAATACAATAATAAATAATGCATAACAAAAATAATTGAGTATGAATATTTTAAATTACATAAATAAATATAAATGACAATAAATAAATGATAAACAATACATTTATTTTAGAACAAACATTATTTTTCATGTTAAACTGTGTCAACATCTATAGAAACCTTCTGTAGTGCAGGTCATATTTATGTACTTAATATAAAATGTGGCAGAGGGCGCTAGAGCATAAAGTGTGGCCTGTTCAAATACATTCACATTCAATAGTTGATTTTTATTTAATAACTCATAATTTTCTCATTTCAACGAAATGACCATAACAATGTGCGGAAAGCTGTTTAAAACGTCTAAAACGGTTAAACAATAATGTCAGTCTTTTGCAAATTCAATTGTAAGAGTGAAACATTTAAAATCTAAAGCAAACATTTAACTTCCACATTTTCTTTTCATTATACCATTTTATTAAATTATGGAATGTTGTGCGAACATTATTCATTTATTCTAGCTATGTTAAAATAAATTATGTATTATGAAATAAATGTAATCTCTGCTGATGTAAAACTAGCAAAATTAATTCTGCTGCCCACTTTATGCCCTGTGGAAACCTCACTTCAGATAAGATGAACTCAAATTTATATTTGGACACCTCAACGTCCACATCTGATGTGATAGCTTTTTGCAGGAATAAAGGTTTTTTTAAATGTACTTGTGTAAACATTGCCTATAATATTAATTATTACACATTACGTAAATAAATATTTTTTATTATTTTAGTTGTTATAAAATTTTATTTATATTTTGAATAAAATAATCCATACCTGTATTCTCTTTTGTATTAGTTGCTTTGTTCCTGATGTACTCCACGGTCAACTCCAAAATCTCAGCTTTTTCCAGTTTGGGGTTTTGTAGCCTCTGTATACAGAAAAAAATGTCTTATTTAACGTTGTCATTATGATCTACTAAACGCAGCATCATAATAATCTAAATATTATTTTAATTTATGGATTTAATTTATTGGTTAAGTACTGTTAATCAACATTCCTAACATTACAATAATAACTAAGACCTACAACTCAACAAATTTGGCAACATGATACAATCTTCAGTCTTTAACTAATGCACTCGAGACACATCATTATCACACTATTATTTAACCTCTGTTTAGTTTGTAATGATTTTAATTTATAAAAAAAAGATTATTAAAATACAAGTTGTACCGTGTCCAGCGTGTTGTCCAGCAGGAGAGTGCGCAGTTCTTCTAAACGCTGATTAATGCGATCTCTTCGTTTTTTCTCTATAACTGGTTTCAGAACCTAAAGTTCAGCAAATGTTCATTCAAACAAAATTATTATGTGCAACAGGCTACATTTCTAACAAATACATATATTAATATGGTATAATCTTGGCCTTAAATAGCATACTGCAATAAACATAAAATTATTAAAACTTAAAAACAGAAGTTTAAACTACATTTAACGATATTACTTACTCTTCTGGGTGTTTTGCGGTTTGGCATTTTTGGATTGCCCATAGTATGAATTAGGTTCGCTAAAAATCAGCAAATATTTAAAAAAAAAAACGCAAACGTCCCAATAACTTTTTAAAAAAGTAATGGAGAACTGTGGATCTTCTTGAACTTGGTAAAACAGCAGTTATCTGTGTTGGCGGCACCAGTGCAGGTCCTTTATAGACAGGGATTTACTGCTTTGTTCCCATTGGATAAAAGGTGTTAATGACACCTTCACACGTTCGGCCCCAAACTGCAAAAGGCCATGTTAAGCTTCCTATTTTCTAAGATGTTCCAAAATAAGAAATCTATAATTCATTTGAAAATGTCTTAGTTGTCTGAAATGTTTTTGAATATTTTTATATTCATTCATTCATTCATTATCTCCCGCTTATCCTCTATTAGGGTCGCGGTGGGGTTCCCCATGCCCATCCAGGGGAGAACGTCTCGGGCGCTGGGCAGATAGACCCAGGACAGGGCGCCAATCCATCGCTGGGCACACACTCACTCACACAGACACACTCTGTATGGGGCAATTTTGAGAATTCAATTAACTTGATCCATGTTTTTGGACTGTGGGAGGAAACCGGAGAACCCAGAGGAAACCCACGCAGACACGGGGAGAACATGGAAACTCCACCCAGATGGGGATTCGAACCGGGAATCCCCAGCGCTGAGAGGCAAACGTGCTAATCACTAAGCCACCGTGCCACCCTATTTTTATATTTTTGGTTAGAAAATTAAAGCTTAGACAATTTATATGTAACATGTATGCAGAATTATTTTTGCTTCTACAGAGAATGGTGAAGTAAATGAGTAAATTAAAGCATGATAGAGCAAGTAATTCAATTATTTAAAAATTTATAAAAGAAAACGTGAAAATTCGCTTATTGAATATCAAACCGCCTTCTTTAAACGCCTGGGTCCATCTGTTGACAGTAAACCTTTACGTAATCATAATTTGCTTACGCATTTATGAGCCAAATTGTACTGATTTATTGCTCAGTGTGAATACATGGCAATATATGGACAAATTTTGTGAAGTCCTTTACACCCCTTAAACTAACAGCTTCAACTTTGAGTTCATGACCTTCAAACACGAACTTTACCCTAAGGTTATCTCCTACAAAAGTTTATAAAGCCCTGCTTAAATTAGCCTAGATATAGTAATATGTCAATAACACATAAAAAGTCAAATATAAATGTCAATAACATATAACAAGAACTATTTAAAAATTCAAATTTGTTCCGCTAATCATCTGAAAGATGATTCTTCAAATAATCATCTGCTAATGATGATTGAATGTTGTAAAAATGTGTATGACATTACTTTTGTACTTCAGCTTCACCTTTGAGTTCATGACATTCAAACACGACCATTACCCTAGGGTTATGTCATACCAAAGTTTATACAGCCCTGCTCAAATTAGCCTAGATATTAGAATAATGTCAATAACACATACAAAGAACATTAACAATGTAAATATGTATATCTGCAAATGTTTATTGATTTCTTTGTTGTAATATTGTGTATGACTACTTTTGTGTCGATACATAATTTATTTTAAATTTAATTTGACAGAGGGTGTTCAAGTGTTTTCATAAGGTGGTATATAACTTGTTGCCTTATGGATTTGTAATAAGGTTTATGTATGAAATGTTTACGCTATTTTGTTTTTAATATTTTATACATTTTGTCTTATACGTAATAACAATTTGCGTAATTTATAAGTGTGAACATATACATTTTTGAGGTTACTGTTATGTTTCTATTTATATGGTATTTTAATTATGTAACGAGGCCATGAGTCAATTTGAAGATGCAAAATATAGTTTGAAAAATGAGGAGGTGCGACAGGTTTGCGTGGGAACGGAATACTCTTGGTTCTCTTCACGTGTCAGAAAGGACGCGGTCACACCACAAGTGCGAGCGTGGGCTCGAGGACAGAGAGACAACGAATAAACACTTGACTTGAAATCTGGGTCTGGCCATTTCACCTTAAAACCCCAGATTAAAAATGTGATTTGCTCACGGTGCAATAAGGACATGGCGTAGTGGTTGTGCGTAACGCTTGACATTCTTTAATTCTGAAAGGCAGTTTATCAGACAAAAATAAATTTAAAAAGGCAATATTGCTGAGCAGCAGAGGGATTGCTTGCATTTGTCTCGCCCATTAGAAGTGTGAGTTCTCACCAGTGTGTTAAGTGTGCTCACCATACGCTGGGGCTATTGGAAATGCTTTGACCCCGGTGCGCACTTACACGCACCAAAAAAAAGCAATTTATGTTCACGACGCGTGTGAAATAAGTAACTATACTTTATGAAACTGGTATAGCCTAAAGAATACACTAAAGTCGTTTTAAACGACGCTGCTGGTGTATGAACAGGTGATCCATCATGATAATGGTATCCCAATCACGAAACAAAGCAAATTTAAAGATTCAAAGAGAATTTGTTTGTCATTTGCGTAATCTGGAAACAATTAGTTTCCTTGTACAATAAATTTTTTTACCTTGCTTCTCGCCAAAAATGCCTAATAAATAAATAAAATAATAACAATAATAATAATAATAGGGCAGCACAGTGGCTTAGTGGTTAGCACGTTCTCCTCTGGGTAGAGTTTCCTTGTTCTCCCTGTGCCCGCGTGGGTTTCCTCCGGGTTGTCCAGTTTCCTCCCACAGTCCAAAAAACATGAATCAAGGTGAATTGAGTTCTTCAAATTACACCAAATAGAGTGTGTTTGTGTGTGTGAGTGTGTGCCCAGCAATAGATTGGCGCTTTCTCCTGGGTGTATCCACCCATCGCCCAAAACATTCTCCCCTGGATGGGCATGGGACCTCCCCCCCCCCCCCCGCGACCCTAGAGAATACAGTGGAAGATAATGGATAGATTGAATAATAATAATAATAATAATAATAATAATAATAATAATAATAATAATAATAATAATAATAATAATTATTATTATTATTATTATTATTATTATTATTATTATTATTATTATTATTATTATTATTATTATTTATTATCTTCCGCTTAATCCGTTCCCAGCCTAAACAGATACAAGGTGCCAATCCATCGCTGGGCACACACAAACACATACTAATGGGGAATTTCAATTCAGTTAGCAAGTTCACCACTCAGCACTTGGGATCTGGGTTTGAATCTCAATCTGGGTGTAGTTTTCACGTTCCTCCCGTATTCTCTGAGGTTTTCAGTTTCTTCCCACAATTAAAAAAATCATGGATTTAAGGTATATTTGGCTGCTCTAAATTTCCCCATATAGTGTGAGTGTGTGCCCAACAATAGCTTTGCACCTGGATAGAAATGGAAAGACCCCCCCCCCCCCCGATCCCTGCGACCCTAATATATTGTTCAGAGGCAGATAATAGATGGATAGATATTATTCAGCAAGTTTTAGTGCTATGGTCCACAGTCATTAAGGTTATAGTATACAAACGTCACAGCTTTATAAAAGTCCAAATTCCTCAAAACATCACATGGTTAGCTATAATGGCTATAATGAGCAGCTAACTATCACTTTAGTTATATATGGGTGTTATATATATTTACTATATGGGTGTGGTAGCTCAGTGGTTAGGGTGTTGGGTTATCTATCTGAAGGTTGAGGGTTCAAATCTCAGGTACGCTGTAGTTACTGATGTGGGCCCTTGAGCAAGACCATTAACCCTTACTGCTCCAGGGATGCTGTATCATTCCTGCCCCTGTGTTCTGACCCCAACCATGAACCATTGTAACTCGCTTTGGATTAATGCGTCTGCTAAATAAACAAATGTAATGTTTATTCCAAATTAATCAAGCTCAACAAGCAGCAGAATGCTTGAATGAGATGTAATAAGATAGATGTAACAGTTTTCCTAGCTAACAGTGTAATAAAAATGGCATTATTAGGAACGGTGGAGGTCCAAGTTAAGGTCTGAAAACCCAAACAATTTCCTGAAAAATCTTCCATCAATCTTATTGCAATATGCAATTTAAACTCTATACAATAGAACAACTTGAAGATTCATGTGTTTGTGCACTGCTTTTATTTAGGTTATTATTTTGCCCGAAGTTTCAGCAAATCCTATTGGGCTTAATGCTATGAAAATTCTTGGCTTTGTAAAAAAAATGGTGTACAATAGAAACAAATTACTCATTCCATAAATGTGTAAAATGATTGTCAATTTCTGCGCAGTTTCTGCGACCTCCCCAAAATCCCGTGGGAAAGTTGAAGGTAAACTCAGCTCGCAGTGAGAGTCTGCGCACTTTGGCTCGTTAACTACATTAGCATTACGACAATGTTAACACGTGCGTTTTCATGTGTGGATGCCAAAAGTTTGCACATTTCCGTGGGAAAGCTATAGCAATGTTGGTATTTAATTTTTTAAGTTTACAAGGACATGTTCAAAATAGCGGTAGTCACTACTTAACCCTGAGATTTTGTTGAGCTAACGGGGAAATTACCCATGTGCATTAATGTTTTGCTGAAGTTCAAAATATTTTATTAACTTATTCATACATTATCTTCACCTATATCTTATGCTATAGGGTCACGGGGTGGTTCCCCATACACAGAATGTCTTTGGCGCTGGGCAGAGGACAGAACATTGCTGGGAACACTCACTCACTCAATATCTCTCTCTCTCTCTCTCTCTCTCTCTCTCTCTCTCTCTCTCTCACACACAAACACACACACACACACACACACACACACACACACACACACCGTGCATCCTAGTTTTTAAGATGTGGGTGGTTACTGGAGAACCCAGAGAAAAGCCCCATGGACAGGAGAGAACATGAAAACTCAACCTAGATTGAGATATTCAATTCTGGATCCCCAGCACTGAGAGGCCAACGTGCTACTATATAACAATGCCACCATGACACCTGTTCAAAGGATTCATTTATTCATTCATTCATTATCTTTCCCTTAATCCCGTATTATGGTCGTTGGGATTCCACATGCTCATCCAAGGGAGAACGTTTTGTGCGGTGAGCGGATGCACCCAGGGCATGTCTTTAATTTATCACTGAGCATACTCACTCACACAGTCACACAATCACACACTATATGGGGCAATTTAGAGCATTCAATTTACCTTAAATCCATGTTTTCCAAATCCACTAAACATGAGGAGAACATGGAAAAAAATAAATAAATAAAAATAAATAAATAAATAAATATATATATATATATATATACACAGTATAGACCCAGGACAGGGCACCAATCCATCACTGGGCACACACTCACACAGACACACTCTATATGGGGCAATTTTGAGAATTCAATTAACTTGATCCATGTTTTTGGACTGTGTATATATATATATATATATTTATATACACACACACACACATATATACACAGTCCAAAAACATGGATCAAGTTAATTGAATTCTCAAAATTGCCCCATATAGAGTGTGTCTGTGTGAGTGTGTGCCCAGTGATGGATTGGTGCCCTGTCCTGGGTCTATCTGCCCAGCGCCCGAGACGTTCTCCCCTGGATGGGCATGGGGAACCCCACCGCGACCCTAATAGAGGATCAGCGGGAGATAATGAATGAATGAAAGGATATATATATATATAGGCGGCACGGTGGCTTAGTGGTTAGCACGTTCGCCTCTCAACGCTAGGGATTCCCGGTTCGAATCCCCATCTGGGTGGAGTTTCCATGTTCTCCCCGTGTCTGCGTGGGTTTTCTCCGGGTTCTCCGGTTTCCTCCCACAGTCCAAAAACATGGATCAAGTTAATTGATTTCTCAAAATTGCCCCAGTTAGGGTGTGTCTGTGTGGGGAACCCCACCGCGACCCTAATAGAGGATAAGCGGGAGATAATGAATGAATGAATATATATATATATATATATATATATATATATATATATATATATATATATATATATATATATACATATATAATTTGCCATTCATGGAAAAATGTAAAGTACTAGGTGCTTTGGTGTTTTTATGGAAATTCATCCTGAAGATCAAACAACTTATTTGAAGACAAAACCAACAGCTAATTCTAAAATCATAAACAAGAAATAATTTTAAAGACGTAGTTTTGACTTGCTGCTGACCTTTAAAACTATATAATCACTGTTTTACCAGCAGCCCAATAAAAGCCTAAACCTATAGTCTGATCTTCTTTGTCTGTCTCCCAGAATTCAAACTCCCACTAACAAACACATGTAGTTTGTTGAATCCACATTTAGTCTGCTCCCGGGAACAGCATCTTTACCCACGTCGATTAGTCGTTTGTATGTGCATGCTATAGAAAACAATCAGCATTTAGATGGAGTTAAATGTAGCTGTCTCGTTTTTTTTTTTTGGGAGTGTGATTTCTCAGCTGGGGGGTAAGCATGCTCGTGTATTCACACCTTCTCCCACGATCTGTTAAATTAAAGCAGGACTTACAAAGCATACAGTACACTACTGTAATGTTGTGAAGATCAGCATATCTGGCGAATAGTTCAGTATATTGTTGTCCATAGCATCTAATATGTTTAAGATAACAATCTAATAAAATTTTTTTACACTGCTTTGGTCAGTATTAAAATTATTGTTTGGTCAGTACTAAAACCATTGTTTAATATCAAAGTCATGGGTCATTCACGTGAGGATTTCAGCTATAAATCCGCACTTTAATATTTTATAGTCTGTCATTGCACCCACTAACCCATGGACTCACACATTTAGAAGTGCATCACAATAAATATCTTCTCCTTAATCCTCTTCTAGGGTTGTGTGTGTGTGTGTGTGGGGGGGGGGGGGTTCCCTATGCTCATCCAGGGTAGAATATTTCAGGCACTAGGCAGCCAGGATATGGTGCCAATCTATTGCTGGGCACACTCAGCCCACCCAGCCACACACACTCACACACCCAAAAAAACACACAATTTAGAGAATATACAATATACAATAATATAATAATATAATTTAATAATAATAATAATAATAATAATAATAATAATAATATACAATAATACAGGACATTCTGATCCCCAAGTTAGACAATCTGGGGCTCCCACCATCAACCTGCTCCTGGATGAAGGACTTTCTAATCAACCGTCCCCAGCAGGTAAAATTGGGCCCTCACTTCTCTTCCATCTGCACCCTCAGCACCAGCTCCCCCCAGGGCTGTGTGCTGAGCCCACTTCTCTACTCACTCTACACATATGACTGCAGTCCCGCCCACCCAGAGAACACCATTGTGAAATTTGCTGATGACACAACGGTGGTAGGATGGATAGCTGGGGTAATAAGGCGGCTTACAGAGATAAGGTCCGGAAACTTGGTGAGTGGAGTGCAGCTAACAACTTGGCACTGAATACCACCAAGACAAAAGAACTCATCCTTGACTTCTGTCGAAACAAAGTCACCCCTGCCCCCCTGTACATCAATGGTGAATGTGTAGAGCAAGTGGAATCATTCAAATTACTGGGAGTACACATCTCTGCAGATTTCTCCTGGACAGTCAACCCCTCTGCACTGGTCAAGAAGACCCAGCAGCGGCTTCACTTCCTGAGGGTGCTCAGGAAAGAGCAACTACACACAAGCCTGCCGGTGACCTTCTACCATTCCACCATCAAAGCCTGCTGACGTATGCTGTGTCAGTGTGGCACTCCAGCTGCACAGAGGCTGACAAAAGAAGACTGCAGGGAGTGACCAACACAGCAGAAAAAAAATCTCCCTGCCCTCCATAAACTCCATCTACATCTCAGCAGTACCATGAACATCCTAAAGGACAATACCCACCCCAGCTTCTAACTTTTCAACCTGCTGCCTTTTGGCAGACGCTACAGGTCCATACGGGCCAAAAAAAATAGACTCAGGGACAGCTTCTTTCCCAAAGCCATTACAATATTAAACGGGAACCTGCACTAATTGGCACATTATTGTTTACACATTACTTGTCTATGCACAATGCATTTTTGCAGTTTTTCTTAATGTCTTTTTCTATTGTTTTTTTTTTATATATTATGCCATGTGCACTTTAAGGGGGCGCTTAAATCTCGTTGTGTGATGTATATTGTGTATGTGGGGTATGATGACAATAAAGGCTTTCTATTTTATTTTATAATTTACCTTGCATCCAAGTTTTTGGACTGTGGGAGGAAACCAGAGAAAAACCCAGAGAACCCAGAGAAAAACCATGCAGACACTAGGTGAACATGGAAACTTCACCAATATCAGGATTCAAACCTGGATTTTCAGTGCTGAGATGTGAATGTGCCAAACATTAAGCCACCATGCTATCAGTGTGCATCATCTGCCATTACACATGGCAGTGGTAAACACCACTGGACAAACAGAACCATCACACTGACTTTAGGCCTATATTAAAATGTCAGGGGTGGGTTTCCTGCAAGCTATCCTTCTCAGCGATTTATAAACTACATAACAACATAACTTTAAAAATGCTAATTTTGCAACACTATCCCAAGGTTTAAGTTGTTCATTGTATACTCTGCCACTGAAAAGGCTCTGTTAATTGGAAAACAAATCACCAGAGACCACACAATTCTTCATTATCATGTCACAAAAATCATTCATTCATTCATTCATTCATTCACTCACTATCTTGCATTTAATCATCTACTGGGGCTCCCCATGCCCATGCAGGGAAAAACATTTTGCATGCTGGGCAGATACACCCTTGACAGGGTGCCAATCTATCGCAGGGCACACATACTCACACAGACACACCCTATATGGGGCAATTTAGGGCATTCAATTTTACCTTAAAATCGGGATTCGAACCTGTACCTAGAGCTGAGTGATGAACGTATTAACCACTAAGCCACCTTGCCTCCCTGTCAGAAAAATCAAACAATTCAAAATTTTAAATATTTGAAAATAACTAGGGCGGCACGGTGGCTTAGTGGTTAGCACGTTTAGATTAGCTATATTAACAATAAATAATAATATTCCAATTATTCATTCATTCATTCATTCATTCATTATCTCCCGCTTATCCTCTATTAGGGTCGCGGTGGGGTTCCCCATGCCCATCCAGGGGAGAACGTCTCGGGCGCTGGGCAGATAGACCCAGGACAGGGCGCCAATCCATCGATGGGCACACACTCACTCATACAGACACACTCTATAGGGGGCAATTTTTGAGAATTCAATTAAATTGATCCATGTTTTTGGACTGTGGGAGGAAACCGGAGAACCCGGAGGAAACCCACGCAGACACGGGGAGAACATGGAAACTCCACCCAGATGGGGATTCGAACCGGGAATCCCAAGTGCTGAGAGGCGAACGTGCTAACCACTAAGCCACCGTGCCGCCAATATTCCAATTAATATAATTTAAAACAAAGAAGACATTTTCAAACAATAGCTTACCAAGGAACCTTATAAATTGCACAATTAACCTGAATACATTCACCCAGAAGTATGGCAAGCTGAGAGCATAAATAAATTCAAAGCAAATTAACTCAGATGCATAACGAAATAGCAAAAAAATTTAAAATTACTCTCTTTTCAAATCAAGTTTCACAAAGCCAAAAGGAAGAACTTAGCATAGAACAAAACAACATTGGTTGTAATTAACCTAATAGATCAGCCATGAGTTTAAGACTTTGCTACTCATACTAAAAAGAAAAATTTTGCAAACTCCTTCAGGGTTCTAAAACACTTCCCTTAGGGTATTAGAGAAAACAGTCCATTTTTGGAAATACTATACAATCATTTTGCCTCTGGTCCACCACACTGCTTGAAGTTGGTTTTTAGGTTAATAAGTTCTATTCCAGTGGTATGCTCTGCTGATGCCCCTTCCTTTCCTGCTAGGTGCTTTTCCCAAACCAGGCTGGGATGTTCCCTGTGAGGATGCTCTCGGTGGTGCAGGAGTTTTGTAATAGTTTGTAGTGCAGTCTGACGACATCTAAGATGATTAAGAAGCTGTGGTGTCTTCTTTGTAGTGGTGTTGATGTGGCAATCCCATGACATGTCCTGTGAGATGTTAACTCCAAAATATTTAAAACCTTCCACTCTTTCCACTGCCAGTATTTTGATATGAACAGGGTAATAGCTCCTCTGCTGTTTCATTCGGAAGTCCATAATCACCTCCTTGGTTTTGCTGAAGGTAAGATAGTGATTATTGTCCTGGAACCAGTCTCCAAGGCTTTAATCTCCTCCAGATAGGCATTCTCATCATTACCTGAAATCAGGCCCATCACAACTGTTTCATCACCACGCAGTCATGCATGGTGGTAAGGATGCAACGTTGAGGATGAGGGTGTGTGAGACGTGCCGGCCTACCCAAACCACTTGTGTTCTGTTTGTCATCAAGATGGAGATCCTGTCATAGATGAATGGATGAAGACATAGATATTCCAAATTCATTGTGAATTTGGAGAAAATAATAGTGTTAAATGCTGAGCTGTAATCCAGAACAGCATTTTTACCTCTCCCAGCATCCAGATTTGTCAGTGATGTATATAGAATATTGGGTGATGGCATCATCTGTCGAGCAGTTTGGATGGTACATGAAATGGAGTGGATTCATGGTGTCAGGCTGTGTGGACGTGATGAAGTCTCTTACCAGCTTCTCATAGCACATCATCATGATTGATGTGAGCGAGACATTGCAGTATCATTGAGGCAAGCAGGCTGTGGTGTCTTTGATACAGGAACGATGCTGGACTGTTTAAAACATGATTTTTGAAGTCAGTTTGAAGATGTCTGTGAATAACAGAGCTAGCTACTCTGCACAGGCAAGTATTCAAATATTCAAGTATTTTATTTGTCATTCCAGATACACCCAGGACAGGGCGCCAATGGTACACATTCGCTGGGCCCACACTCGCTCAGATATAAATTATATGGGGCAATTTGGAGAACTCAATTGACTTGATCCATGTTTTTGGACTGTGGGAGTATACCGGAGAACCCGGAGGAAACCCGCACGGACTCGAACCGGGAATCCCTAACACTGAGAGGCGAACGTGCTAACCACTAAACCACCGTGCCCCAATAAGTCCAACCTTAGTGAATTTTCCAAGTAATGTAACCATCAGTTACAAGAACCTAACTGATCCTGAGTTGACTACTTTTTAAACGTGTGTAGTTCGTTAAGGGATCGTTAAAAAAAACACAACCAAACCTTGTAACTTTGTCAATCACCGAATAAGAAATTATAATTAATGTTGTATTTATTTAATTTCAGCAACTGATGTATGACTTCCCAGCATATTCAAACGTATTTTTTATAATGTGCATACAGCATACATTGTACAGAAATGTAAAATAAAAATACAACTTGCCCGATATATTGTTTAACAGAAATATACAACTCTAATTAAAAAAGGGGGCCAACTTCCTTTATGAAGCGCTGTATCTCCCAAAAACCTCCAGAATCTCCAGTCGTTCGAAAGAGATTTATAGTTTTTTGTTGCCTTCGCACGTGTACTAGAATAGTGCCACGGGAATAATAAAAAACATTAATCGACAACTGTTTATTACTTTACTACACAAATGCAATTAGTATAACAATTGAATTGAAGCTAAATAAACCTAACAACAGTATTAAATAGTTAACCTTTAAAACCATAAAATGATTTTGTTTTATGCATTTTCAATCACATCACAAAATTAAAACAGATATTTTCCCTAAATAGTCTCCTTGTACACAAATGTAAAACTAAAACGTTTTAAAAACTATTTGAGTAATTTTATGGTTTATTTTTCCCCTCCGGCACATATTATTTGGTAATCTGCAAATATGAGCAGTTTGTGGAAAATAAAAAGGAAATTTAAAAGCATTGATAAAATGTTTATAAGAATGAACACGAATAGAGTAAGGCTTCATGAGACGTTCAACTTTCAACGTTCAACTATCAAAATATAGGAGTTATAGATATTTATGCGCGCATCTGTAGGCATAAAACAAGATAACAAATATTAATAAATAATCACTTGAAATCTTACCAAACCAAAAAGCAAAGATTAGTGTGAAGGTGTGAGTCTGGGAACTGACTCGTCTTGCTGTCTCTCACGAAGCACAAACACAAAACCAGTTTAATTACCTGTGAGATCTTGTACATCACCAGGTGGAAAACAAAGAATTTGTCTTCTACAGACAGTTAGGCAGGTCAATTGATTTCAAATGTTTAATACTTTACAAAATAACTAAATCACAAAATTTAAAAAATGACAAAATAGATGGGGATGTTTTTGACTACATAACTGGATTGTATATAGCTATATTCAAATGGTGTCATTTCAATTCTATGACGTATAGGCCTTTAAGAGGAAAGTGTTTAAAATGAACACTATTTTATTCAGACAGAACTTAAAGCAATAAAGTGGTTATTCGGTCGTTTAGAATTAAAGATTAGATCTGACGCTTTATCTTATGGCCCGTTCGCACCTTGGCTATCGTGTCAGATTTTGGAATATCGGGTGAGAAAAACAGACCTGTGAGGACGTTCCCACGCAACTCGACCGTTTGTATCGGCTTTAAAATGCTTTTAAAATCGTTTGTTTCATGGTGGTTTGCAAAATGTGTAACCAAGGGACAAAGTTAAAAAAAAACATAATTTACAAAGATTTTCATATCAAAAGAAACAAAAAGCAAACATTTTGCAGTACTGTAATAGTTTATTCATTTTCCTTCAAGTCTAAAGTAACATTTTGATTGAATATAGAGATAAACCGAATTAGAGAGACCCCTATGTGCAGTCTGTTCCTGTTTCTATGCACTAGTCTATGCGTTTCTATCCTGGTATGAATTCAGGCAGGCAGTAAAGAAAAAAAGTGTTTCAGTTCTCACACAGGTCACATAGATAATAGATATACATAGATACATAGACATTATAACGCCCTAATGCAAACAAAAACACCCCACTCACATGGCAATTTCCCACATTAAATAGATGCTTAACTTAACGCAAAATATTTTGAACAGATTTAGCTGTAGCCACAGTTTGCATCTAATCAGATTTCTGAAATGTATATTCCAATTTTAAACTGTGTAAGCAAAAGTCGAAAAGTTTGAATAATGTTTAATAAATGCAAAGTCTCATTACATCTAGCCCAAATTACAAAACTGTATGTTTAAAATTATTGGGTGAATACTATGTTGCAAAATGTCTGCTGCAATTAATATTCGTTTGTGACAAAGGGAAATCATTCACATTGGACATTTTGTTCGATACCGAACTTTGTATCAGTGAAAAGTCTCAACAGGAGGTTTAAAGATGCAAATAGTACTCAGGCTCCAGACATTCAAATGGGCTTGAATGGCGCGTGCTTGCACCTCTACAGTTGAATAGCACATGTGGTGCTTTCACACTTGAGACCTCAACCACCTACTGAGTGAGTTCGCGTGCTCTTTATTCTGCGACTTAAAACGTGATTTAAATGATTCACTGCGAATAACTTCACGGATGACGTGTCTCATGGAGAAATACGAGATTTCTAAAACTGAAGAAAAAATAGCAGTTCTTGTTTTGGGATGCAGCATGGCATTTGAGCTTTTTGGATCAGATTGGTCGTGGCCTCTTTCGTTTACAACCTAGGAGGCGAGGATAGACTCAGACTCTTTATTACCTGCGGCGCGGCGCTTTACCCTAATCCAAGGAGAGGGTTCTTGGTTTCAAAGATGACAATATCTCTGTTATTTGTTCTTTTAGAATTTTAGATTTATATATATGTGTGTGTGTGTGTGTGTTAAAATTAAAGTGACCATATACACACACACAATTCTTTTTCCTTAAATTCCTTAAATTTATTTATAGACCCCGTGTCTGCGTGGGTTTCCTCCGGGTTCTCCGGTTTCCTCCCACAGTCCAAAAACATGGATCAAGTTAATTGAATTCTCAAAAATTGCCACATATAGAGTGTGTCTGTGTAAGTGAGTGTGTGCCCAGCGATGGATTGGCGCCCTGTCCTGGGTCTATCTGCCCAGCGCCCGAGACGTTCTCCCCTGGATGGGCATGGGGAACCCCACCGCGACCCTAATAGAGGATAAGCGGAAGATAATGAATGAATGAATGAATATATAGATAGATAGATAGATAGATATAGATATAGATAGATAGATGTTAACTTTCCAGCTAAAAAGCCCGATGACTCTTGGAACAAAAGAAAAAATCCATGGTCGTTATTTCTTTTTGCGAAACATGAGGAATTAAAACATTTAAGAAGATGTTACAAATGTTAAAAACTTGTTACTTTCAAATATTTCTTTAAATGTTTGACCAATCTGTTTCTGTAAACGTCGAATTGAACTTCATGCCTACTTCACCTACACGTGCAGTATTCCAATTGCGGCAATGCAGACTTTAGACTGAGCAAATGTCGGGTCACGAGGTGATTTGTCTGCGTCCCGCTGCTTTGATGACTGCAAATGTTTTTCATGCAAGTATCGCAAAATAGTGGTCGCGTGCTTTGCGTTCAACCCTCGTGCACACGTTCTCACATTGCAGTGTGAAGTCCCTATAGTGCTAAACTTTCAAACTGCTGTACCTGTTTGGTGATTGACAGCTGTTTACACGCGCCGCGTTATTTACTCCCCAACAATCAGCCACCCTAAGACAGCTGGAGACCCTTAGAGATTCAAATCCTTTGATCTGTTGAGCCCCTTATACATATTTACAACTACATGGCACATTTATTAAAGAAGAATGTTTTTTGTAAATTGACATATACCAGTATTAAGGTATGATCATACGCCACACTGTTTAAAAAAACAATGTTTATTGCATATATTTAAGTATACATTTGAAAATTTTCCACAGTTGAAATAAGATCATAAAATATAATAAAATTGCGCAAATGACCAGAGCCTCTATAGCTTACGAATGTGATACACAAATATTCAAGATGAATAATCATTTTACATCCTTGATTCAGAAGTTTGAAGAATATTGCTATGCTGTTTTTTTTGTTTGTTTGTTTTTTGGAAAACCATGGTAAAACTCAAACTCTTTTGTCAGTAGACTGTACTGTGATTATTTAAAGTTATCTGCTTTTATTTATTTACTTATTTATTTATTTTATGATTCAACCATACACGTTCATTGATTTATTCATGCACATTGATTTATTCAGTGGGGGGGGGGTTGCCCATGCCTATCCAGGGGAAAACGTTCAATTGCTGGCCAGATACAACAGGAATAGAGCACCAATCCTGATGGGCAGCACTTACACATACACAGAGATATGGGCTGATTTAGAGTAGCCAATTCACCTTAAATTCATGTTTTTGGACTGTAGGAGGAAAACAGGGACACGGGGAAAACTTGGAAACTCCACCCAGACCGGGATTCGAACCTGGATCCCCAGCAAACCATTGTTTAATCCAATGTAATGTTTCTTGCTTCTCTATAAGCATCAGGCCAATCTGTGTTGAAGCCAAAAATATATTTTATTATTTTATGTTAGTTATATTACAATAATAGACATAAAAGACCAAAACATATGAAATCGAGAGCATAAATTTGGTTATGACACAAAGCAGATAAAAATTCACTTATGTGACCCAAACAGCGGTTAAGAAATTTACTCATGTAACTCTTAAACATTGAAACCATTTTTGCTAATCATAGCCATGTAAACACAAGTTCTGGTTAAAGCAAGGGTGATTAAAAAACAGATAAATTCAATGTCACATTCATTTGTCTCCTTTCCAGTGGCAGCTGCTTTAGACTTGTGTTGAAGTGTTGTGCTGGGAATCTGTCCTTGCCCTTGTTCTCTTCCCTTGGACTAAAGAAGTAAACACCTTGCTGTCTTTATTACCTGTTAGAATTCATACCTAAACAGGTCAAACTAACTGCTCTTAGCTTGGTGACAAAACTGCATGGGAACCTGGTTTTGTGAAAAATGACACATTTGATGTGTAGTCTCTTGTTTTTCTTCTTTTTTATCATAATTTAGTTATTCATTCATTCTTTATCTTCAGCTTAATTCTCTGCTGGGGTTTGGCGGGTCCCCATGCCCATCCAGTGGAAAATGTTTCGGGCTTTGGGTAGATACACCCAGTACAGGACACCTATCTATTGCTGGGCCCACACACAGAAACACATTCTATATGGGGCAATTTAGAATCCATGTTTTTGGACTGTGGGACGAAACTGGAGAACCCAGAGGAAACACCCATGGACACGGAGAGAACATAGAACCCCCAGCGCAAAGAGGCACCTTCTATTATTATCCATTCTTCCACTTAATCATCTACTAGGGTTATGGGGGTGTTCCCCATGCCCATCCAGGAAAGAATGTTTCGGGTGCTGGGAAGATACACCCAGGACAGAGCACCAATCTATTGCTGGGCATTCACACAAGCACACACACAAACAAATGTTTCCATGATCTCCCCCTGTCTGCATGGATTTTCTCTGTGTGTATGTCTGTAAGAGTGAGTGTGTTTGCCCAGCTATAGATTGGCACCCTATCCTGGGGGTATCTTCCCAGCACCTAAAAACATTATCCACTGGATGGCCATGGGGAACCCCTCCGCAACCCTTGTAGAAGATAAAGCAGAAGATAATGGATGGATGGCTGGATGTTTTTGGACAGAAGGCAAACCGTGGAGAACCCATAAGAAAACCCATGTGGACACCGGGAAAACATGGAAAATCCACCCAGATTGAGATTCTAACCTGGAATCCCCAGTGTTGAGAGGTGCCACCCATAATTATTCATTCATTCATTCATTATCTCCCGCTTATCCTCTATTAGGGTCGCAGTGGGGTTCCCCATGCCCATCCAGGGGAGAACGTCTCGGGCGCTGGGCAGATAGACCCAGGACAGGGCGCCAATCCATCGCTGGGCACACACCACCCATAATTATTATTATTATAATTATGATGATGTTAAATATTATTAGGGCGGCACGGTGGCTTAGTGGTTGGCAGGTTCGCCTTTCAGCACTAGGGATTCCCAGTTTGAATCCCAATCTGGGTGGAGTTTCCGTGTTCTCCCCGTGTCCGAGAGTTTCCTCCGGGTTCTCTGGTTTCCCCCCACAGTTCAAAAACATGGATCAAGGTCAATTGAATTCAATCCAAATTGCCCTATATAGAGTGTGTTTGTGTGATTGAGTGACCTTAGTAGAAGCTAAAGCGGAAGATAATGGATGGATGGATGGATGGATAGATGGATAAATATTAATAAAATTTGTATTTTTTGAGACACGTGATAAAAATCAATTGACAGCCATCTTTAAAACTTTTATGTATCCTATAGTCAACTAGAAGAAGCAGCGAAAATTCATAAGAACTGGGAGCCAATGAAAGGCTACTTGTCCAGTCGTCTCATTTACAATTCACTTTTTTAAAAGGGTGATGCCACGCGCCATCCACAGAGGTGTGAACACGCGCCACCTGCAGGGAGCTCAGCGTGGAGTGCCTTCACATTTCCGCAACAACAGAAAAGGGGCTTTAAATAAGACAAAGACAACCGGGTCCAGCTTTCAGTTAACTCGTGTCTTGAGAACACCGTCCAAACACTAACACCTCCCAAAAAACAAATACACGCGAAATGTAACACGTTTAAAGACATTTGCTTTTGTCCTGAAATATTTATGCTATACGGGCAGCTCGCGAGCTTCACACACAGAATATGTTTACTTATATTTTGCGTTATTAAATTTGAAACGCAACAATTCTTCTTTTATTGAAAACTGTTATTAGATGTACAGTGCCTTGCGAAAGTATTCACCCCCCTTTACATTCTTCACATTTTGTTACCTCACAACCTGGAATTCAAAGGGAATATTTGAGGGTCTGCATAATTTAATTTACAGACCATGCCTACAACTTTCAACATTTAACATTTGTTTTATTGTGAAGAAACAACAAATAGGACAAAATAACTGAAAACATCAGTGTGCATAACTATTCACCCCCGTAAATCAGTACTTTGTGGAGCCACCTTTTGCAGCAATTACAATTACAGCTGCAAGTCGCTTTGGATAAGTCTCTATGAGCTTGCCACATCTTGCCACTGGAATATTTGCCCATTCCTCATGGCAAAACTGCTCCAGCTCCTTCAAGTTAGATGGTTTCCGTTGGTGAACAGCAATCTTCAAGTCTGACCACAGATTCTCAATTGGATTAAGGTCTGGGCTTTGACTAGGCCATTCCAATATGTTTACACGTTTCCTCTTAAACCACTCAAGTGTTGCTTTAGCAGTATGCTTTGGGTCATTGTCCTGTTGGAAGGTAAATCTCCGCCCTAGTCTCAGATCACTGACAGACGTAAACAGGTTTTGCTCAAGAATATCCCTGTATTTAGCACCATCCATCTTCCCCTCGACTCGGACCAGTTTTCCAGTCCCTGCTACTGAGAAACATCCCCACAGCATGATGCTTCCACCACCATGTTTCACTGTGGGGATGGTGTTCTTGGGGTGATGAGATGAGATGTTGGGTTTGCGCCAGACATAGCGTTTTCCTTGGTGGCCAGAAAGTTCAATTTTGGTCTCATCTTACCACAGTACCTTCCACCATACAGGTTGGGAGTCTCCCACATGCCTTTTTGCAAACTCGAAACGAGCCTTCCTATTTTTGCCTGTAAGTAAAGCTTTTTTTCTGGCCACTCTTCCATAAAGCCCAGCTCTATGGAGTGTACGGCTTATTGTGTTCATATGGACAGACACTCCAGTCTCTGCTTGGGAACTCTGCAGCTCCTTCAGGGTTACCTTTGGTCTCTGTGTTGCCTCTCTGAATAATGCCCTCCTTGACCTGGCTGAGAGTTTTGGTGGGCGCCCTCTCTTTGCAGGTTTGTTGTGGTACCATGTTCTTTCTATTTGATGATGATGGATTTGATGGTGCTCCAGGGGATCATCAGAGATTTGGATATTTTTTTATAACCCAACCCTGACCCCGGCACACAGGTGGCCTTCATTTCACTAAGCATGTGACTTCTGAAGGTAATTGGTTGCACCAGAACTTTTTAGGGGCTTCATAACAAAGGGGGTGAATACATACGCACATGCCAATTTTCAGTTTTTTTATTTTCATATTCTTTATATACATATATTTTTTTCTCATTTCACTTCTAAAATGTAGACAATTTTGTGCAGATGCATCACATTCAATTCAGATTAAAAAAAATACATACAGGTTGTAATGTAGTAAAATAGGGAAAAATCCAAGGGGGTGAATACTTTTGCAAGGCACTGTATATATGTGTTATGCTAAACAATTAAAACGCATGCATTGTTTTATTGTACGCAAATGAAACCATTACTTTAAGTTGGACCTTTCAAAATCCTGGCGGTCGACTGTGAAAGAAGGAGTTTACTAAATGACCGCCATCATCTAAATAAATAAATAATCATAATATACTTTTTTTTTTGGTTTTGTCACCCTCCAAGCTTTGGGTATTCCAGCCCAATCTAGGTGGAGTCTCCATGTTCTCCTCTGTCTGCGTGGGTTTCCTCCAGGTTTACTTCCACGGTCCAAAAACACGGATTCAAGGTAAATTTTATGCTCGAAATTGCCCTATAGTGTGTGTGTGTGTGACTGGGTGTATCATCCCAGCTCCCGAAACGTTCTACCCTAGAAGAGGATTAAGCGCAAGATAATAAATGAATAAGTAAAATACACAGATTACTTTTTATTTATCTATCTATTTATTTACTTTTATTTAACCACTGTGGCTTAGTGGTTAACTCGTTCGCTAAATCCCCGTGTCCGTGTGGGTTTCCTCCGGGTTCTCCATTTTCCTCCCACAGTCCAAAAACATGGATCAAGTCAATTGAGTTCTCCTAATTGCCCCATATAGAGTGTGTATGTGTGCGTGTCTGTGTGAGTGAGTGTGTGCCCAGCGATATATTGGTACTCTGTCCTGGGTATATCTGCCCAGGGCCCGAAACGTTTTCCCCTGAATGGGCATGGGGAACCCCTCCTGCGACCCTAATATATAGGATAAAGCGGAAGATAATGGATGGATATTTAACTACCACTGTAAATACATGTGTGCAATATTAATTGTTGCTGGTCTCAGCGGAACTATACCGAGTTTCATTGTTTAACCAATAGAAACCAATAAAGACTGTTTTAGAAGAATAATTTTATTCTTAGAAGATTAAAGATCTTCAGTAAATAAATTATAAAGTAAACTTTAAGTGCTGAAAGGATTCCCCACAGTTTCAAACTAAACTTAAATGTTATTATTGAAAGATCTTAAAGTTTTGATTGAGTTTAGTATGGGTCTGTTGATTTTGTGAAGGTCTACGTGATCTATTTTATTAAAACTAATTTATATACTAAATTAACAGAAGTAAACCTTCACCGTACCACTTTTGTCCTTCCATGCATATTAGGGCTATTAACACTTAACACCGTGGAGGTGGAGGGGGTTGTGAGGCCCGTGCCAACGAAATGACAGTTTTCCCTTTGATCTGGGATTTTTTTTTTCCACGGAAGGGTCCTAGTCTAGACTATTGAAGCAAAGCCATAGATATGCTAATTTTAAGACCGTGCTTCTCTTTTCCAACATATATTAGTCACTACTGAATTAAAATGTTTTGTCGTTCTGAAGTATGCTCAAGTAAAATTTGTTTAAAAGATCAACAAAATAGACATTGAAACTAAACAATATAGTCTAGCAACTGATTGTAGTTAGTAAAATAAAATTTTAAATACAATTACAACTTTATTAACTGATGGTTTAATAACAGTAGGGTGCATTATGTGAAACAAAATCTTTGCTGCAGCACATTTTCTCTGTCTGCATATGATATTTTTCACAAATTTTATTTTTTTATTATGTTGCAAAAGCATATATATGTAAGCCTATAGTTATTTTAGCTTGTTACGTGATTAGCATAGCAAATGAATGATTGGTTAAAGTTGGGATGTGGGCGGGGCTTTCACGTCCCGTTGCATTTAAATACCTGGGCCGGCGGTCAGATGGGCTGATAGATCGCAATTCACTCGAAGAGAAAAGTTTGTCCGATCAATAGACCCCGTTGGACTGTATTTCATGAATTCAAGCGTGATGAAGACTGACTTCTGGAATACTGTGGTGATGAAGAAACACGTAGAGACTGAAAAAAGAAAAATAGACCGAAAGGTATGTTGTCCTATTTGTATAATTTAAGCTGTTCTACAATTTAACTACATGTAACGTCAATTTAAAGTTCGTATTTGTTTCAATATGTAAAGTCAACTGTTAGTCACAAGTTACTCTAAATAATATGGAAAAATACAATGTTTTAAATAGGGTCTTTTATTTAAAATTGTAGATAATACAAGTGCTTTGACCAATCTCCAGATTCCCAGAATTTTAATTTGATACTGAAGTTTCTTAGTTTCATACTGAAGAACCTATGAAATACTTTAAAGATCTTGATGTTTTAACAGTGGCTACATAGGCTACATCTGTATTTGAACTTATATCAGGAAGTTCAAAAAATTGTAATAAGTATAATAAGTTAGTTGTAGAACATTTTAGCAGCGAATTTTAAATGACATGAGCATTAAGACCATTATTAGGCAAAGTTTGTCCCCAAATTGACTTCCCTTCCCCCCCCCCCCCCCCCC
>JAFMOD010000365.1:597375-693703 GCA_019802435.1 Corydoras maculifer
CATGCCCATCCAGGGGAGAACGTCTCGGGCGCTGGGCAGATAGACCCAGGACAGAGCGCCAATCCATCGCTGGGCACACACTCACTCACACACTCTAAATTGGGCAATTTTGAGAATTCAATTAACTTGATCCATGTTTTTGGACTGTGGGAGGAAACCGGAGAACCCGGAGGAAACCCACGCAGACACGGGGAGAACATGGAAACTCCACCCAGATGGGGATTCGAACCGGGAATCCCTAGCGCTGAGAGGCGAATGTGCTAACCACTAAGCCACCGTGCCGCCTGGGCGGGAAAAACATCAGTATCACAATCCACAAAAAGCACAGAAAAAAAAAGAGCCGTAACACATTGCATTAAGGACAAAATAACACCATGTTCCAAACACCTACATACAATGGAAAGGGCTAAACCAAAAAAGGGCGGCCATGTGAAAACATGCAGAGCTGAATCTAATCAAACTAATAAAACAATAAACACACACATCTGCACCAGATTACACAAATTAACAAATAATTTCACCAGGACCCAATAGGTAGCATTGATTTGATATTCTGGATTTACCGGCAATATTACCAGCGGCCGGTAGAGGGTGACACATGATGAGACGCCAGACATCTGTTTTGCGACAGTATACTATTGTAAATAGAGCTATATAAAATAACTAATTGAACTTAAAACACTGTGCCAGCCTGTGCGTCAACTGGCAACAGTGTCATAGGTAACTCTACTAGCAGACCCTAAGGACCCTAAAAAGCACTTGCTCTGCGTTGCTCAATCTGAGCAGCTTTGGTTAATGTAGCTGCTTAATGACCATGTCAGTAAGCGCTCCCTATTTTTCCATTTAATATTTTTTTAATTTTGTGAAGGGTGCTCATTCTTTTTGTGCTAAAAATTTGCAAGTGCAGTAGGTAGCACCACCTAAATTGAGGTATGATTTGTAGGGATCACATGCTCATTGCTGGGCCAATCCATTGCTGAGCACACATTCACTTACACACTATGTATGGGCAATTAAGATTAGTCAATTAATCTTAAAACCATGTTTTTCTATTGTGGGAGAACCAGAAGAAAACCCAAGCAGACATGAAGAGAATGTGGAAACTTCACATTGGGAATCGAAGCACAGAGAAGTTACACCCAGGACAGGGTGCCAATCTGGGCACACACTCACTCACACACTCACTCACACAAACACACTCTATATGGGGTAATTTGGAGAATTCAATTGACCTTGATCCATGTTTTTGGGAGGGAGGAAACCGGAGAACCCGGAGGAAACCCACGCGGACACGGGGAGAACATGGAAACTTGACACAGATTGGGATTCGAACCGGGAATCCCTAGTGCTGAGAGGCAAACAAGCTAACCGCTAAGACACCGTGTCGCCCCCAGTCTGTTATATTATACGTAATATAGTTTATTTGTTGGTGTAACGGCCAAGGGAGCAATCTTAAGCTAAACACCTGTGATTTTTATCTCTAGCTGATATTACCAAATGTGCAAGAGATTACTTTGCCACACCTTTGTTAAAGACTACAAAAAGCTACATTCACTTTACTTCACTTTCAACTTAACTGTGCAAAAAAAAGACTCTTTTACCATTAACTATCTAGTTTTTTGGGCTCAGAATCATATGGAATAAATCATCACACTGTGGAAATGTATTGTGGTTCGAAGACTATTTCAGGTCTTCTTTTTAAGAGACCGTTATCAGCAACATGTCCAAATGCCATGGTCTGTACTATGGGGTTATGTTTACTTGCAATTGGCAAAAGTAACTCGCACTTTCCATGATTTATACACAAAAGATCATAAAACAACATTTGCTGCCTCCAACACATCCATGCATTTTTCAACAAGATAATGTAAGACCACAGGCAAGGCTGTACCAAGCCATGACTATGTGTACAAAAAGTGAATGGGTACTTAATTGGCCTGCCTGCAGTCTTAACATGTTCTCAATAGAATTTTTTTCTTTTAAAAATGTAATGTTATTTTATTGCATATATTTAAATGTGTTAATATGAATTACAGGGTGAAAATAGGGATTTTCGGCGGCACGGTGGCTTAGTGGTTAGCACATTCGCCTCTCAGCGCTAGGGATTCCCGGTTCGAATCCCCATCTGGGTGGAGTTTCCATGTTCTCCCCGTGTCTGTGTGGGTTTCCTCCGGGTTCTCCGGTTTCCTTCCACAGTCCAAAAACATGGATCAAGTTAATTGAATTCTCCAAATTGCCCCATATAGAGTGTGTCTGTGTGAGTGAGTGTGTGTCCAGCGATGGATTGGCGCCCTGTCCTGGGTCTATCTGCCCAGCGCCCGAGACGTTCTCCCCTGGATGGGCATGGGGAACCCCACCGTGACCCTAATAGAGGATAAGCGGGAGATAATGAATGAATGAAAAAATAGGGATTTTCAGACCCTTTCCAAAAAATGTATAGCATGAAAAAGTTTATTTACATGATTTCCATAATTCCATTTAAAAAGATAAACTTTCCTGAATCTATATTTTACGGAATTTTATCTATTTGAATGGAATTTAATGGAAATGAATCAACTTTTCCAGAATATAATTTTTTTTTGGAAAGGGTCTCTATATGATATTTAATATTTTTTACTCCAATTGACTGCAATTGAATCCATCCATTATCCATAATCCATTATTAATCCTCTACTAGTTACACACAGGACAGGGCACCAATCTAGCACTGGGCACACACTCACACACACTATATGGGGCAATTTGGAGCATTCATTCAATCGATGTTTTTGGACTGTGGAAGGAAACCAGAGAACCCCAAGGGTTTTATTCTGAAATACAGAATAAATATAACCAGGGGCGCTCTCCCCGCCTCGCAGCTAGAGGGCGCCGATCCACGCCCCGCAGCGAGATGGCGTGCTCCATGCTTCATCAGCAGGGGCAGCAGCCTGGGGCACCTGTCCCTCATTTAATGGACTCATTGTCTCCGTTGGGTGATTGGTTTGTTTTTGTGCACGTGACTGGGTGTTTTTGTATTTAGTTTCCGTATTCCCTCTCCCCCGTGCACGTCTTTGTTTGTGGTTATATCCCGATGTTAGTTTGTTTGTTTCGTTCCCCCCTTTCTGTTGGTGTCCCTACACCTTTTTTAATAATAAATCCGTTTTGTTTTTATGCCCGGTATCTCTGAACTCTCCTTCCGCGCTCAACCATGGTGCGGCGCTGTGCAGTCTACCCGCACAGGCTTATATCCGTGGGAGTGTTTCATTCAGCGGACCGGCGTACGCATTGTTCTCGGCGTAGCCGTTCCCAGGAAACACTCACCAGGCGCAAGACGGCGTACGCATTTCCTCCCACGTAGCTGATCTTCTGGGAACGAGCGGCTTGCTAACACAATTATATACATACATATATATATATATATATATATATATATATATATATATATATATATATATATATATATATATATATATATATACAATATACAGTTGCAATCAAAAAATATCAACCCCCTCACCTCCAAAGACATTATAAAGATGTGGCTGAAAGACAATGAAAATAAATGACAAAAAACCTCATTAAGCAACAACAATTTATTAATACATATTTGAGTTATTTTTACAACAGAAGATGACTTAACTTTGAAGTTCAAATGAAAAATGTAACTCTTTGTACACATGTGCATGTGCACTATTATTTAACCCCCTGCTTTAATACTTTGTGAAACATCCTTTAGCTTTTATAACTGCCAACAAACGTTTTTGGTAAGTACTAACAAGCTTCTTACACCTTTCAATTGGAATCTTGGCCCATACTTCACTTGCAAAAGCGTCTAGTTCAGTGATGTTTGATGGCTTCCGTGTTGCAACTGCCTTCTTTAAATCCCACCAAAGGTTTAGATCTGGGGACTGAGAAGGCCACTTCAGGACATACAAGGATCCTTTTATCAACCAAGCTTTGGTTGACTTGGAGGTGTGCTTGGGATCATTGTCTTGCTGGAAGGTCCAATGATTGCCAAGGTTTAATTTGTCAACAGATGGCATCACATTCATCTTTAAAATGGCCTGGTATTTCTGAGAATCCATGATGCCAGGTACACAATTAAGATTGCCATTTCCTGATGTAGAAAAACAGCCCCACATCATCAATGACCCACCTCCATGCTTGACTGTGGGGATGGTATTCTTCTGGTCATAAGCCTGGCCTTTTGCACGCCAGACATACCGTTGGTCCATATGTCCAAACAGTTAAATTTGGTTTCATCAGTCCATAGAACCCCAAAACTCTGTAGCCTTATACAAATTCCTCCTGGCATATTCTTGTTGACTTTTGATATTCCTTGTGGTTAAGAGTGGAGTGCGTCTTGGAGTCCGGCCATGAAGTGCTCTTTTATTCATATTTACTTGTTTTGTTCCAGCCTTCATCAGGTCATCCTGTAGGTATCTTGCACTCACACAGGGGTTTTTCTTAGTTGTCCTGACTAAGTTGCTAAGGGCCCTTGATGAAATTTTGGGCTTTCTTCCATGGAAATGCAGGTTTGCATATTATATGCATATTATATGGATGTTATATATTTTGAAAATCTTCTTATACCCAAGGCCCTTTAGGTGCGATGAAATAATCTCCTCTCTGAGCTTTTTTGGAAGCTCCTTTGTCTTTCTCATGACTGCAACTCGGAAGCCGTCAAACATCACTGAACTAGAGGCTTTTGCACGTGAAGAATGGGCCAAGATTCCAATTGAGAGGTGTAAGAAGCTTGTTAGTACTTACCAAAAACGTTTTTTGGCAGTAATAAAAGTTAAAGGATGCTCCACAAAGTATTAAAGCAGGGGGTTGAATAATAGTGCATATGCACATGTGTACAAAGAGTTACATTTTTCATTTGAACTTCAAAACTAAGGTCAACTTCTGTTGTAAAAATAACTAAAATATGTATTAATAAATACTGTTTGTTGTTAATTGTGTTTTTTGTCATTTATTGTCATTGTCTTTTATCCACATCTCTATATTGTCTTTGGAGGTGAGGGGGTTGAATATTTCTGATTGCAACTGTATATACAGTCATGGCCAAAAGTTTTGAGAATGACACAATATTATATTTTCACATGATCTGCTGCCCTCTGGTTTTTATATGTTTGTCAGATGTTTTTATCACATACAGAGATATAATTGCAATCATATTATGAGTAACAAAAGCTTTTATTGACAGTTAGAATGAGTTAATGCAGCAAGTCAATATTTGCAGTGTTGACCCTTCTTCTTCAGGACCTCTGCAATTCTCCCTGGCATGCTCTCAATCAACTTCTAGACGAAATGCTGACTGATAGCAGTCCATTCTTTCACAATCAATGCTTTTGTCAGAATGCATAGGTTTTTGTTTGTCCACCCATCTCTTGATGATGACCACAAGTTCTCAATGGGATTAAGATCTGGGGAGTTTCCAGGCCATGGACCCAAAATCTCCATGTTTTGTTCCCTGAGCCATGTAGTTAACACCTTTGCTTTATGGCAAGGTGCTCCATCATGCTGGAAAAGGCATTGTTGATCACCAAACTGCTCTTGGATGGTTGAGAGAAGTTGCTCTCGGAGGACATTCTGGTACCATTCTTTATTCATGGCTGTGTTTTTAGGCAAGACTGTGAAAGAGCCGATTCCCTTGGCTGAGAAGCAACCCCACACATGAATGGTTTCAGGATGCTTTACAGTTGGCATGAGACAAGACTGGTGGTAGTGCTCACCTCGTCTTCTCCGAATAAGCTGTTTTTCAGATGTCTCAAACAATCGGAAAGGGAATTCATCAGAGAAAATGACTTTACCCCAGTCCTCAGCAGTCCACTCCCTGTACCTTTTGCAGAATATCAGTCTGTCCCTGATGTTTTTTCTGGAGAGAAGTGGCTTCTTTGCTGCCCTCCTTGAGACCAGGCATTGCTCCAAGAGTCTCCGCCTCACAGTGCAAGCAGATGCACTCACACCTGCCTGCTGCCATTCCTGAGCAAGCTCTGCACTGCTGCTTGCCCGATCCCGCAGCTGAAACACTTTTAAGAGACGGTCCTGACGCTTGCTGGTCTTTCTTGGGCGCCCTGGAGCCTTTTTGGCAACAATGGAACCTCTCTCCTTGAAGTTCTTGATGATACGATAGATTGTTGACTGAGGTGCAATCTTTCTAGCTGCGATACTCTTCCCTGTTAGGCCATTTTTGTACAGTGCAATGATGACTGCACGTGTTTCTTTAGAGATAACCATGGTTAACAGAAGAGAAACAATGATGCCAAGCACCAGCCTCGTTTTAAAGTGTCCAGTGGTGTCATTCTTACTTAATCATGACAGATTGATCTCCAGCCCTGTCCTCATCAACACCCACACCTGTGTTATTGGAGCCATCACTGAAACGATGTTAGCTGGTCCTTTTAAGGCAGGGCTGCAATGACGTTGAAATGCGTTTTGAGGGATAAAGTTAATTTTCTAGGCAAATATTGACTTCTGATCACTCTTTATAACATTCTGGAGTATATGCAAACTGCCATTATAAAAACTGAAGCAGTAGACTTTGTAAAAATTAATATTTGGTTCAACAAAACTTTTGGCCTTGACTGTATATATATATATATATATATATATATATATATATATATATATATATATATATATATATATATATGTGTGTGTGTGTGTGTGTGTGTGTGTGTGTAATTAAATGCCGTTAAAAATATGGAAGTGCGTTCTTTTAGAAAATCCATTTAGCTGTTTATTTAAACAGCCATTAGTGTAATTCTCTGTTAGGTCCAGTAGATGGTAGGGTGGAGCAAGACAACTGTTGTATGACGTGAATCTCGATTGTCATAACAGTCCACTATTTATTATTGCTATAATAATTATTGCTTTTACCTAGGCACATTTTCACTAATGTTATAATTATATATTAGTTAGTATAAAAACTAACAGTCATATTTTTTAACAGTCATAACAGTAATGCTATCATATTTTAACATTAAATAAAGAATAAACATAGTAAATGACATAAATTAAGACACTCTTCCTGATTCTTGGTTGCATAAAATTTGGTAGCAGTAATGCCCTCGAAATATTTTCATTACAAACTGAGAGCTTTATTATATGTCTGCTGGTCGTTTCTTTTACTTTTATATTGCAATTGTCATAAGAGTTTTAATCATTGCAGGGTTAATTTTATTAATAAAAATTTTGAGTTCTCTCCAAAGATTTTTAACTGGATTGGACTTATTGCAGACAGTTTAAAACGGAAGGATATTTCTTCTTCCTTAACTGATCAGGAATACATATAAATGTATGTTTTGGTTATTTTCCTACTGTAATTTTTATTACATTTCCTCCATTCTCAGAAGCAGCAAAGAAGCAACATTATGGGTCCACCTCTATGCTTCACTGTGGATAAGGTGCATTTTTCTTCATTGAACTTTCTCTTTATTTCAACAGAAATGTAACTAATTTGCATTGCCAAAATGTTCTATGGATAGATTGCCAAATCTATCCATAGAACATTTGCCCAAAAGGATTGTGGTATATCTCTATAATTTTTGTTAAAATTCAGTCTTTTTATGCATTTCCATTAAGCAATGGGTTCCTTAACCTCTTTTGTTCAATGTGCGGTGTGTGGTACCATCACTCCAGATTTCTCCAACGTAGCCTGAAGTTCTTTTTATTGTTTTCATTGTTCTATTTAATTTAACCACAGCCACAGTACTAAAATTGTGGATTTAGTGTCTGAAAAAATTAGCAAACCCCAGAAATCATTGTACCTGGCGAACCGAGCCTGGCGTAGGTCAGTCCTCCACAGTTTTGATTTTTGATAGGTCCATGCTAACTGTGTTTTTGGATACAATAAATCCCAGAAACGACACAGAAGCAGCATGGAAGGTGCTCTTAAATTACAATTTTTGTCTTTCCATTACATCTTGGGAGGTACAAATTGTGTAATTAATAATTGTGCAAGCGAACTTGGGTCACTCTCCTACTCATCTCTCTCCAGTAGCTACTCACATTCGGTACATGGCACTGACTCTGACCTACAGGATAATCTCTGGATCTGCCCCTCCTTACCTTCAATATTTATTTACAAAATACACTCCAACTTGTTCACTTCACTCTAGTGATAAATGTCGTCTTAACCTTAGCGTGGTGCTAATTCTTACTCTGCAGTATTCACCACTGCAAAATGGTGGAAGATCTTCCCAACTCTGTCCATAAGTAACTTAGCATCTTCAAGTAACAAAACCTAAAAATTATGTTTTCCACAAACACACTATATAAATAAATAATAATAATAATAATAATAATAATAACAATATCAACAGGCGGCAAGGTGGCTTAGTGGTTAGCACGTTCGCCTCTCAGCGCTAGGCATTCCCGGTTCGAATCCCCATCTGGGTGGAGTTTCCATGTTCTCCCCGTGTCTGCATGGGTTTCCTCCGGGTTCTCCGGTTTCCTCCCACAGTCCAAAAACATGGATCAAGTCAATCGAATTCTCAAAAATTGCCCCATATAGAGTGTGTCTGTGTGAGTGAGTGTGTGCCCAGCGATGGATTGGCCTTGTCCTGGGTCTATCTGCCCAGTGCCCGAGACGTTTTCCCCTGGATGGGCATGGGGAACCCCACCGCGACCCTAATAGAGGATAAGCAGGAGATAATGAATGAATGAATGAATAATAAAAGGTGTGATTGGATAATGACCAGGTTTATTAATTCTGCAGTGTAATTTTTAATTAAACACAGATTAGTTTCATTTTGTCATTTGTTTCTAAATTAACAGTGGATGGAATAAATCATTGCATTACATTATTTTCAATTTTATATCCTTGTGTCTTGACATTTTATTATTGTGTCATCTGCTTCTTTTTGTCACAATTTAGATTTTGTATCTAAACAGTTTTACTATACATTTTATTTTAGGAGATATTGCACATGGTATTTCACAATATTTATTGGTTCCAATAATGCTGGTCACAACTCTATGTTTGAATTATGTATGAGTCACAAGCAATGAGTCTTAATAAATTGTAAGATGCTGACATGTTCTGGGCAACTGCTAGGATGATGTGAATGTGATGATGTCACTCCTTGCCTGCTCATCATTCTTACTCCTCTTTAAAATCTTAGCACACACTTTGAGCCAGTGAATGCTTTGTTGATTACTCATGACACACAAAGAGTACTGAGAGAGCCATAGAGAAAGGGGGATAATTACTGGTGTGTGTTGGTGTGTGTACGTGTGTGTGTGTGTGTGTGTGTATATATATATATATATATATATATATATATATATATATATATATATATATCATAGAGCAGCAACATGTGCTATGTGTGTTTTTATTGGGTTTTGACTTGATTTAGAGAAAGACTGGAGGTTCAGAGCAATGGTGCGATGGATGTAACATGTAGGGAAGGGGCATGAATAGAGGTACGGGCAGTTGGGTGAAACAACTGAGTCCTTGAAACACATGCTCTCTCTCCTCTCATCTCTCCTTCTATTGTTGTGTTAATTTTGGGCCTCGGCCACCATCTGCCCTCCCTCAGGGACAGAAGAAGACAGACGCTTCGCTTTTCTTTCCTTGGAGATCAGAAAAAAAAAGGGATCACTGAGTGCCTGTGGGTCAATTATTGACAGCCTCAGGGTTACCAAGATAAGGAGAGCAGAAGAAGTGAAAAAATGTTATTACAAGTGAAATTGTTGCCATTTGAAATAAATTAATCATTTGGTTTCAGATGTTGTACATATTTGAGTCTGTTATAATGTGTAATTTGTTTAAATGTATCATTCAACTACAAAATTGATATATTTACAATTATTGCATATTTATATTAATTACTTTTATCGTTATTATTGTATTCACAATGTTTCATACTGTCTGCTCTCCATTATTTCGAGGTAAGGATGCTACTACATGGTTTTACTTTGCTCTTCTGTGTAAAAGGTATGGAGTGGTTGGGCTATAAAACATTACCTGTGTGTGTGTGTGTGTGTGTGTGTGTGTGAGAGAGAGAGAGTGAATAAGTGAGTGAGTAAGAAATATGGACACACAATATGGAAAATATATATTAAATGCACCAAAATATTTGTATTTGTTTTTGATATGTAAGTCTTACCTGATGTATGTAGGTAACAAGCCAAGTAATTCACACATACAATGGCATCAAAATAAGTAATTTAATAAATAATGAAGGGCGGCCGGTGCCATATATATATTATATGCCATAAATTTATATAATTATGTATAATTATATATATATGTATAAATATAATAATGCCATATAGAGTGTGTTTGAGTGAGTGAGCATGAGCCCAGCGATAGATTGACGCCCTGTCCTGGGTGTATCTGCCCAGCGCCCCAAACGTTCTCCCCTGAATGGGTATGGGGAACCCCCCCCCCCCTACGACCTTAGTAGAGGATAACGCGAAAGATAATGGATGGATGGATGGATAAATAATGAAGTGACACAGGGAAATGAGTTTAAACATGGGGAGAAAAGTCCCTGCCCCTATCAGCGCAAATGAATATCAGATAGTTTATTCTAAATGAATAACAGGTTTCTCATCACAAGAAGCATACTGTGATGAGTAAAAGCAAAGCTCTCTCATGAGACCTTCACAACATTATTGTTGCAAAACATATTGATGGTATTGGTTACGGATTTATTCCTTAACTTCTGAATGTTCCAGTGAGCAACTTTGGAGCCATTATCCAGAAGTTTAAAAAAATTCTAAAATAATTTTTCCATTTTTGCTCTGGGCAGATACACCCAGAACAGGGTGCTAATCTATCGCTGGTTACATTTACTCACACACACACACACACACACACACTCATTCATTATCTCCCGCTTTATCCTCTATTAGGGTCGCGGTGGGGTTCCCCATGACCATCCAGGGGAGAACGTCTCGGGCGCTGGGCAGATAGACCCAGGACAGGGCGCCAATCCATCGCTGGGCACACACTCACTCACACAGACACACTTTATATGGGGCAATTTTGAGAATTCAATTGACTTGATCCTTGTTTTTGGACTGTGGGAAGAAACCGGAGAACCCAGAGGAAACCTACGCAGACACCAGATGGGGATTCGAACCGGGAATCCCTAGCGCTGAGAGGCGAACGTGCTAACCACTAAGCCACTCCATGTTTTTGGACGGCAAAAGGAAACCAGAGAACATGGAAACACAACCCAATTTGGGATTCGAACCTGGATCCCCAGCACTGACAGGTAAACATGCTAACCACTAAGCCACCATGCCACCCCCAGTGAAGTAATTTATAAGAAACCAAGTAAAGACTTTTTACTCAACCTCTTTGACCTCTATGCACACTGGCCCCGACTCAATTGCTGAAGAAAAAGCTAATTGAAGCCAGTTGAAATTTTTCTGCATAACATTTGGATAAGCTTCTAAAATACGAGGAGTATATATTCTGGTTAGATGAGACCAAAAGTTTGGATGGGATAGCATACACCATGTTTGAAGGAGAAATGACAATGTAAAGTTTTGAAGTTTGTAGGTGACTTTGTGGGAGAAAACCAGAGAATTCGGGGGAAACCCACGCGGACACGGGAAAAACATAGAAAATCCACCCAGATTGGGTTTCAAACCGGGAATCTCCAGTACTGAAAGGCGAACGTGCTAACTACTAAGCCACCAATTGGCTGAATTGATATATTTAAACAGCAAAAGAATGGAGACATGTGTATAAACATTCATCTACTTCCATTTTGTTTCTTTGTATCTTTTGAGATGTTGCCAATTTCTTGAAGGTGTCATCTATAGCTCTGCCGAAGCACTGCGACTATGACAATTACTGCATGGAACCTGGATTTCTATTGGACTGGCAGTCCTACAACATGCCCTCAATGGCCTTATATAGTTTTCCATTTATTATAGTTTTTCCAATTGTTAAATATGGACACCTGATCACCACACAATCTGTACATGGCTGTCTAACGCTGTTGATGCTGACTGTCCACTTAAGGAGGATGAGTCCCTCACTGAGCCTTTGTCCTCCCAAGGTTTCTTCCTTAAAATAACAGCATAACAGGGAGTTTTTTCTTGCCATTGTCACTTTTGCTTGCTCTTTGGGGGTTTACAATGTAAAGCTTTGTGACAATGTACTGTCGTAAAAAGCGCTATATAAATAAATAACTTCAATTTGAACTTGATCTTTCAGGATGCTGATGATGAAAATGATTTTAGCAAGACCCGATCATCCCAAACAAACAGCTAATAAAATTCTCAAGTGGTTTCAGAGAAAGAAACTAAAGCTGCTTAAATGATTCTGTCGATCATCCAACTCCAATCCAACTCCAATCCAACTAAGAATATTGGGAAATATCTGAGGATCAGAGTTCATTGCAAGGGACTAGTTTCCAAGCTTAAACAAAGGTTTTTCTACCAAGTATCAAAAACATTTCAATAAGCATGTTATTTTTATCCTGTATCACTCCACTTTATTACACATAATTTATGGTGATTTTTATGTATGGGTGGGTACATATTTCATTATGAACTTAAAATTGTGAGTGTATACACACTTGGTTAGGTATACTTTACATTGTGTTTGCGACATACAGTGACTGCGATATTTGAAAAACATTTTGCACTCACAGATCTCAATCTCAATCTTTAACTTTGTAGGACTTTAGGTCTGTAGTGAAACAAGAGATAATTCTTTACGCAGATGGTTTTGATTTTCTCTCTGGCAAGACAAGACAGAAAAAAGAGAAAAAATAATATATAAAGAATAGTAATATATGAGCAGGTGAAGCAGTGCTCTCTCTCTCTCTCTCTCTCTCTCACACACACACTCACACATACACATATATGCCTAAGGGCATGCTGTTTGTTCTTTTTCTCTCTTCCTTACCCCCCTTCCCAAACACACACAAAGGGGCTGAATCGTTATTGAATGGGCACAAGCCCTACCTTACAACAGGCCCAGCTGCTCATGAGTAAGTCATGGCCATCCCATTTCTTTTCAAATGTTTCCTTGTTTATTCATAGTCTGACTGTCAATTCAGATCTTAATTTATTTTCAAAAAGGAGAAACAGCCTTATATTGCAGCCTGGGGTTTTAATAAGGCCAGAACATGAGGGGAAGTGTTGTGATATGTAGCATTTTCGCAAAAAGGAATCTCTTATTGTGCAAAGCTCAGTTTTAAAAATACTTAATAAATTGGGTAGTTAATAAATTAATATTCTTCATTTATTCATTCATTCATTCATTATCTCCCGCTTATCCTTTATTAGGGTCGCGGTGGGGTTCCCCATGCCCATCCAGGGGAGAACGTCTCGGGCGCTGGGCAGATAGACCCAGGACAGGGCGCCAATCCATCGCTGGACACACACTCACTCACACAGACACACTCTATATGGGGCAATTTGGAGAATTCAATTAACTTGATCCATGTTTTTGGACTGTGGGAGGAAACCGGAGAACCCGGAGGAAACCCACGCAGACACGGGGAGAACATGGAAACTCCACTCAGATGGGGATTCGAACCGGGAATCCCTAGGGCTGAGAGGCGAACGTGCTAACCACTAAGCCACCGTGCCGCTTATTCTTCATTTATTCATTCATTATTTTCCGTTTAATCCATGCCCTTATTCACTCTCACACACACAGACTATATAGTAGCAATTTGCATTAGCCACTTTACCTTGAATCCATGTTTTTTGGGCTGTATGAGGAAACCGGAGAACCCAGAGGAAACCCACACAGACACAAGGATAACATGGCAACTCCCCTTAAATTAGGTTTTGAACATAGATCCCCAGCACTGAACGGCAAACATGCTACCACTAAGCCACTGTGCTGCCCAATAAAGTAATATGCTATTATAAAATTATTGCTTCCTAATTATTGCTGCAGTTGTTGATAATATTCTGTTCAAAGGCCTGATTTATTAGATTACAAGGCTCCTCTTAGTCTTTCCATTATTTACCTAAGCTTATTGTCTGCCATCCTGCTTTTTATTCTACATTTTTTGCCAAGCTGGCCCTTTTTTGGTGTTCCTTCCCTCCTTCTGCTTGTTTGAGGAATCATCTCCCATCATTACCTGATACGCGGTTCTGTATTTTTCAGTTCCTGTATTTTTCAGTTCCTGTAGTACATGCCTGTTAAAAAAATACAAAACCCCTTTTCTACACTTGTCTCCTCATTTTTGCCTCAAGCTCGTGGCAGAATTCTTCAGCACGCTCGTGAATTTCCCAAGTCACCCCTGGCATCACTGTGAACATATTCATTAGTGGCCATCACCAAAACCTTTTTACCTATTACATATCTTCCTCCTACATTGCAAAAATGAAATCTTAAGAAGTTTTTGGAAATATTTCTGTGCTAATACTTTGCCTTTAATTATAGAATAAATCTTTTAAGAATCAGAAAACATTAAAAAGTACATTCAGTAAAAAAATAATTTTGTACCTTCAGTTTATTATACCAATGTGGGTAATTGGGGCAGTCACACACACACACACACACACACACACACACACACACACACACACACACACACACACACACACACACATAATTTGCCCTTATTTTTATTTTTTCAAACGTGAACATAATATCAATATTCAATTAAATGTTTGGGCTACTGTCATTCATTTTTATGTGTACTTTTATCGTTATATATAAGGCTATAATTACACTTAAGGTTACATGTCCTTTACCCTGATGACACAGGTTTCTGGTCAGATTTTTGCCTGCATCACTGCCATCTGTTTGGATAAAGGCTCATCATCGAAAGCTAAACTTGGCAAAAACAGAATTCCTGATCAGTGCAACAAAAGAAACAATTTAATCTGAACCAGAATGCTGTAGTTCGAATATATATATATATATATATTTCTTTGGCATGCTGTGAATCTGCTGTAGTACATAATTTTGTTGTAAAAATCATTGCGCATACAAATATTTAATTTTAATTAACATTTTTTCAGGGCAGCACTGCGTCTAACACATTCACCTCTCAGCACTGGAAATCCAGGTTCAAATCTCACTCTCGGTGGAGTGTTCATGTTCTAGGTAAATAAAATGCTGTCAATTGTCCCATATAGTGTGTGTTTGTGTGTGTGTCTGTGCCCAGAGATAAACCTTCTCCCCTGAATGGGCATGGGGACCCCCTAAAATCCTAGTAGGTAGGTAGATAGGTAGGTAGGTAGATTGATAGATAGAGTACTTTATTTATCCCGAAGGAAATATAGCAAATGATATGAATGAATGATAACATTTTCTCTAGTCATGTACAATTATGTGCAAAGTATCAGATTTGCAGAATTAAGAATTGGTGACAAACTACTTAATAAATAAAGTTGTCAGGTCTCTCACAATTCTATTTTCCAGTTGCAATTATCAAATTTTGCTGTTTTGTTTTGTCTGGGTGGCGAACTCCTGTTAACTTACCTTTATAATAATCTCAAGCCTGACCTCTATGCAGGAGAAGAGAAAGTGTTTTATTAATTATATTACAGTAAATGGAAGGTTGATAATGACCTATGCCAGGTCCTGTGTACTTTCTCCATGGCTGATCACTATCATTTACATTATATGTATGTATGTATGTATCTGCTTTTTGCCCATTTTATGACCTAGACCAATACAGCAATCTATCTATTAATTACTCACTCAGGCACACACACAAACACACTAAATGGGTCAAATTATAGCATTCGATTTTCCTTGAATCCATGTTTTTCAACTGTTGAAAACCAGAGAACCTGATGGAAACCCATGGGGACACAGGGAGAATATGTAAACTCCACCCAGATTGGGATTCAAACCGGGATCAAATGCAAACCTGCTATCCACTAAGCCACCATGCTGCCCAGGTAAGTAAATTTGACTAGTAAATTACCAGTTTTGCAATTTATAGTAGTTTTTTAAAAAGTCTAATATTTCTGAGAACAGCTTTGTATCAGATCATAAACAATGTATATAAAAATGCGAACTGATAGACATTTTGAATAAGGTTACACTCTTTTATATATACTGTAGGTGTGTCAATTAATTAAGGTTGTGTTGTCATAACACCACTTAATATACAACCTCAGTCTGACAAAATCACCTCCTTATTTGTTTAAAACTGTCTATGTTTGGTTGCAGAAGGTGAAAATTATGTTAGGATGGCCAACACACAGGAGGAATGTAGCTCCATAGTGACTCATTTCAGCAATTGCTGGTGACGGATATGAAATGGAGAACTCAGAGGAGACCTAAAAGAGTTGTCATTTGGAGGCTTAAGAATACAGTCATCCTATACTTACAACACAATATGATGTTTGGTAATTTACACATAATACTTTTATATATATTTATATCCAGCTCTAAGGTATAAATGTGATGTACAACCTTCTGTTAACAATGTCCCTTGATGTAAAGTAAAGTCTATGGGAAATTCCCTGTACCTATCACCTTATAATAACATCTCATCCTTTTGAATGTCGCATTTTAGCTCAGTGGTTAGGGTGTTGGGCTATCAATCTGAAGGTTGTGGGTTTAAATCCCAGGTCCACTGATGTTACCAATGTTACCTTGATCAAGGCCCTTAATATTCACTGCTCCAGGTATGCTATGGTCAACCCTGTGCTCACTTTGTATGTCACTTTGGATAAAATCATCTGCTGGATGACCAAATGTAATGTATGAATGCTGCTTTAAGGGTTCACCACAGTGAATCATTACTCTCCATGTCACTCTTCTTCTTCTTCTTCTTCATCACCCAACCACCTGCATGTCCACCCTTACAACATCCAAAAGAAACTCCTCTTTTTCTGTTTTGGACTTTTTCCCCTCATCTTGCCTGGTGGTTTTACCCTCAGCAACCTTCTGCCAATATAAACCTCATCCCTCCTCTGCATATGTCTGAAACCAAATTAATCTTGTCTCACTACCCATTCATCCATCCATCCATTCATCCATCCATCCACCCATCCATTATCTTCTGCTTTATCCTATATCAGGGTCACAGGGGGGTTCCCCATGCCCATCCAGGGGAGAACACCTCAGGTGCTGGGCAGATACACCCAGGACAGGGTGCCAATCTATAGCTGGGCTGTCTCACTACCTTACCTTCATCTCCAAAATGTCCTACCTGTTTCTCTGATCTCTCTGGTCCTTTTACCCTTTATCTTCCATCCTCAAGAATGTTCCTAGCTGAATCCCTCATTTTTTTGTTGTTGCCCAAATATACTTCTCTTGTGCTACAATTATAATAAACTTCTAATCCTTGGTTAGTGACTCTGCCTTACGGACAGAGTTGGGAAGATCTTTCCACCATTTTGCAGTGGTGAACACCACGGAGTAAGAATTAGCTCCTCGGTGAGGTGGAATCACTAGGCGACAATCATCGGTAGAGCGAGATGAACGAGTTGGAGTTTATTTTGAAAAGAAAGAGTGAAGGTAAGAGGCACAGATCCAGGAATGGTCAGTGACTTGTACTGAATTAGAACAGCTACAGGGAGCCAATGGAGAGAAATGAGTAGTGGAGTGACATGGGTTCGCTTGGGCTGGTTGAATACAAGTGGGAGACCAGCAAGCAACACATTACAATAATCAAGCTGGGATAGGATGAGGCCTTGACCTAACAGCTGGGTAGCATGTTCAGTCAAGAAAGGTATGATCTTCCTCATGTTGTAAAGAAGGAATCTGCAGGAATGGATAGTTTTGGTAACATGAACAGGAAGGTCAGATCGTGATGGATTGAGGGTTTAGCTTGGATTATGAGAAGCTCTGTTTTTGCTAAATTTAATTTGAGATGACAGGCCTTCATCCAAACAGATATGTCGGTGAGGCAGTCAGATATCCGATTTGAGATCATGGTGTCATCAGGGACAAAAGACAAATGAAGCTGAGTGTCATCAGCATAGCAGTTGTAAAAGAAACCATGTGCCTGAATTACTGTGTCCAGTGATGTCATGTAAAGTAAAAAGAGGAGAGGACCAATTACAGAGCCCTGAGGAACACAGTAAGTACTTGGTGAGAATTAGAGATCTCTCCATTCCATAACACTTTGAAGGTCCTTCCTGTTAGATCTGATCGAAACCATTCAACTGATGTACCAGAAAAGCCTAATTCTAATAGAGTGGACAGTAGAATCGGATGATTTACTGTATCAAAAGCTGCAGAAAGGCATTGCAGAATGAAGACAGAGGATTGAGAGTTAGCTTTGGCAGATTTATGTGAGTCAGTCACAGAAAGCAATGCTGTCTCGGTGGAGTGACCACACCTAAAACCAGACTGACCACACCTAAAACCAGACTCAAAGAGTTTGTTCTGAGTAAGAAACCTGCAGACCTGTGTAGATACCACCCATTCAAGTGCTTTAGACAGGAGAGGTGAAAGTGATACAGCTCTCGACCAAATTTCGGTTGAGTGTTGGCTTTTTGAGTAAAGGTTTGACTATGGCCTCTTTGAAAGAATCAGGAAAATTGCCAGACGTAAGGGAGGAGTTGATGATGTGTTTTAGGGCTAGTGGAATAGAGGAAACAATGGATTGAAAAAGTTGAGATGGGACGGAATCAAGGGGGCAAGATGTTGGGTTGCTGGCAAGAAGAATCATGCATATGTCAGATTCTGAGACAGGGGAGAAGGAAGAGAGGTTTGGTTATCTGGATGTGTAAGATGTTGTGTTGTGGAAATGGGGGGTATGAAAGATGCCCTGATGCCCTCAATCTTTTCTGTGTACAAGGTTGCAAAGACATCAGCTGACAGAGAGGTGCTGGAGGGAGAGAAGGAGTATTGAGTAGAGAGTTAAAAGTATTATATGAAGTGCTGGCATCTGAGATGCATGTTACCTTGGACTGGAAGAACAAGGACTTAGGAGCGGTTACATCTTTCAAGAAGGTGGCGAGTGACGACTGAAATGTTTCTAAACCTGAAAAACAGACCATACTTACTCCATTTTCTTTCAGTGGATCGAAGAGAAGTGCATTGTTTCCGAAGCAACTCTGTGAGCCAGGGACTGGACGGAGAGCTGTGTGTTTTCCTGGTGGATATTGGACAGACCTGATCAAGACATGAAGCCAAGGTGGAGCAGAATGTGCTTGGTGCAGTGTTAGTGTCAAAGGTTGAGAAGTTACTGATGCAAGGAAGGGCATCTGTAACCAAGTTAGCAAAAGCTGTATAAGAAAGAGTTAAGATTACGACGTATCTGAGTGGTTTTATTGACAATCAAGAGAGGTGGAGGAAGAGAAACAGAGAACTGCATGAAAAATTGATCTGATTCATGAAGTGGAATGATGTGTAGGTCAGAAGTGAAACAAAAGCGTGTCATGATAAGGTCAAGCTGGTTACCAGCTCGGTGGGTAGCTGAAGTGCAGAGTAAATGGAGGTCCAGGCTGGAGATAAGAGCAAGAAACTTAGTAGCGTACGTTTGGTCTAAGTGAATGTTGAAATCACAGAGGATGACCAGAGGACAACAATCATCTGGGAGATATGATAATAACATATCAAATTCCTCGACTAAGTTATCTAGTTGACCTAGGGGTGATAGATGACAACAAAATGACATTTAACAGGTCCTGTGATGGTCAGTGCATGGAATTGAAATGAAACAGAAAATGAAACAATACCAATGAGAATCAACTTTTTAATTTCTCTTTTTTTCGAGCCCTTTTTACTGCCTTATGGTCCCTTTCCCTTTTTACTCTGAAAGTTACTTGTGTGAAACAGATCACTATTGGAACTCTTCAACATCCACCACAGTGCTTGTACTGTACTCTCTTTATTACCTTTTGATAGGTTGTTATGAAGAATATTTATCTGCTTGATGCCATAAAAAGTGTTTAACAAGATTAAAACTTAAAAAAACAAACCCTTTAACCAAGTCTCTACATGTGGACGTGTATGGAGTTTACGCACGTCCTTATTGTTTCTTAATGCTACAAAAACAATCATCATGAATTGAACTAGCAGATATTCATTCATTCATTATCTTCCGCTTATCCTCTATTAGGGTCGCGGTGGGGTTCCCCATGCCCATCCAGGGGAGAACGTCTCGGGCCCTGGGCAGACAGACCCAGGACAGGGCGCCAATCCATCGCTGGGCACACACTCACTCACACAGACACACTCTATAGGGGGCAATTTTTTGAGAATTCAATTAACTTGTTCCATGTTTTTGGACTGTGGGAGGAAACCGGAGAACCCCGAGGAAACCCACGCAGACACGGGGAGAACATGGAAACTCCACCCAGATGGGGATTCGAACCGGGAATCCCTAGCGCTAAGAGGCGAACGTGCTAACCACTAAGCCACCGTGCCGCCCAAACTAGCAGATATCAACGTTAAATTAAAAACAGGATTTTAAATTCCGTTTTATTCAGGTAGGTCGCGGTTTTGAGAAAAAAAGCGTTTATAACGTATCAGCGCTTTTATTACAGCACAGTATCGGAAGCACTTATGCACACACGCGCACACTTTCACTCTCATTTAGAGTGGGGGGGGGGGTGTGTGAATATTTTATATTATGTCAAACTCAAAATGCATTAGCTTTTATTAATGTTCATGTTCTGTTTGGGGGCAGCACAGTGGCTTAGTGGTTAGCATGTTCTCCTCTCAGCGCTAGGGATTCCCGGTTCGAATCCCAATCTGGGTGGAGTTTCCATGTTCTCCCCGTGTCCGCGTGGCTTTCCGCGGTTCTCCGGTTTCTTCCCACAGTCCAAAAACATGGATCAACGTCAATTGATTTCTCCAAATTGCCCCATATAGAGTGTTTTTGTGTGTGTGAGTGTGCCCAGTGATAGATTGGTGCCCTGTCCTGGGTGTATCTGCCCTGTGCCTGAAGTGTTCTCCCCTAGATGGGCATGGGGAACCCCCGCCCACGACCCTAATAGAGGATAAAGCGGAAGATAATGGATGAAGGGATGGATGTTCTGTTTGGGGAAATGTGGCTTACAGTGATTGTTTTACATTTGTGCTGTATTCTGTGTGTTTGCATGTACTAAAATCAGGTTTTCTCCGTGCTATTTATTGGAATGTGTTTAATAAAAGAGCAAAAAAAAAAAAACCCGGTAGATCTCGATGACCTGTCCAATGGAAAAGTAGATCTCAGGCCAGAAAAGTGTGGCTGTTTTAAAGCATTTATTTTAATGTACTATTCCTTATTGACATTGGCCTCTAGCAAATGAATCTATGTTTACTAATTTATGTTCAGTGGAAAATGGTCAAACTCATTTATATGTTGACATACATTGTATTGGCCAACTGCTGGGTTCTTTTGAATGCACCTGTCCAATGGGCTGTGGGAAGAACAACCTTGTTTTGTCTAATCATATAAACGAGCTGTAAATTATAATAAATTGAAACATCGATGATCAACACTTGTGTGGCTTTCTTTTCTTCCTAAACGTTTGTACTCCAGCACTTGGGATTTGGAACATAACAATTTAGGGGCACCAGCAAAAATATTTTTTTTGGTAGCTGACTGGGTCAGCTATACCTTTATACTACATTCTCCATTACTTTGTATTCTCAACCCAAAAGTTTTTTTTAAACACATTAGTTTCTTGCTCATTCAGCCTCTCTTTCATGTACATCTATTTTGTTTTACTCCTGATAATCTTCTTTCCCTTTCTCTAATCAATTCAGCACTACAAGCATTCATTGACCTCTTCCTACTCTCACCACAAATCACAATGCCATCTGCAACCATCATATTCCACAAAGATTCCTGTCTAACCTTGTTAGTCAGCCTGTCCATGACCATCCACCACAACAAAACAGAACTTTAAATTCGCTTCTGCACACTTTCCATTTACAGTGGGGAAAAAAGTATTTAGTGAGTTGGTTTTCTCCATAACATTTCTCCAATCACTGACTTGTGGTGTTCTCATTTGTATGTCACTTTGGATAAAAGCGTCTGCTAAATGACTAAATGTAGATTTAAATGTAAATAAGTCACCAATTTTGCAAGTTCTCCCACTTAAAAAGATTAAGTGGGAGGCCTGTAATTGACATCATAGGTAGACCTCAACTATGAAAGATAAAAATGAGAAAAAAAATCTGAAATTCACATTGTCTGATTTTTAAAAAATTTATTTGCAAATAATTGTGCAAGATTTCTGGCTGTCACAGACCTGTAACAACTTTAACTTTAAGAGGCTCCTCTGTCCTCCATTCATTATCTGTATTAATGGCACCTGTTTGAACTCTTTAACAGTAGAAAAGTCACACTCCAAACTTCACTATTTTGTAAAACAAAAAGCTGTCGAAGGACACCAGAAACAAAACAAAAAAACAACATTTTAGACCTGCACCAGGCTGGGAAGACTGAATCTGCAATAGGCAAACAGCTTGGTGTGAAGAAATCTACTGTGGGAGCAATAATTAGAAAATGGAAGACCTACAAGACCACTACTAATCTCCCTAAATCAGGGGCTCCACACAAAATCTCAGTCCGTGGGGTTAGGTCTAGGGTTTAGAAACATCAGGGGTTTTAGCCCAGATTCTCTATTCCCCCTCTGTCCTCTTTAAAAATTGCCCTTTCATGAGGGTATTTATCCATTTTTCAAACTGTTTATATATATATATATATATATATATATATATATATATATATATATATATATATATATATATATATATATTGGATAAAATTAAATAACATATGAAATGTGTCTGTCAGCAGTGGATAGCACATTCAGTTTTAATAAATGATGGTTTTGGCTGAAATTTCTTGAATAAACGAATCTGAGCTTCGACAGAAAATCATGAATCCGTTTTACCAGTCAGTCGCAGATGAGACAGTTTTAACAAGGTTTTGCTTTAAAATACCGTAACTTTGCGACAGTTTGCACCTTTCTGACGGTTTCTGAAAGCTGGAAAAATCTGCTCTTTACAGCCAACATACAGTTATTACGGTAACTTTATTCCCGATACTGGCGAAAAAAATCTGTCTCCCTCAAACATACACAGAGCTTAGAAGTACAAACAGCTGACGGGGACTCCGGCTGTTGGAGGAGAGGCTGCAGAGAAAGCTGCTCTCATTTGATCCGGGGCTACTGACAAAACAACCCAGATCTAACGACACCCCTGGGTTAAAATGATCACAAGAACTGTGAGCAAAAATCCCAGCACCACACAGGGGACCTAGAATGACCTGCAGAATGCTGGGACCAACGATCAGTCACACACTAAGCTACCAGAGACTCAGATTTTGCAGTGCCAGACGTGTCCCCCTGCTTCAGCCAGTACATATCCGGGTGCGTCAAATGTTTTCTAAAAAGCATTTGGATGTTCCCACAGAGTATTGGGTGAATGTCTTATGGTCAGATGAAACCAAAGTAGAACTGTTTGGTACAAACACAACTTGTAGGATAGTAAATGCTTATTTGCATCCAAAGAACACCATACCAACTGTGAAGCATAGGGGTGGCAACATAATGCTTTGGGCTGTTTCTCTGCAAAGGGATGAGAACAACTGGTCCGTGTACATGAAAATATGAATGGGGCCATGTATTGTGAGATTTTGAGTTCCAACCTCCTTTCATTAGCAAGGGCATTAAAGATGAAACGTGGCTGGGTCTTTCAGCATGACAATGACCAAGCACACTGCCAGGGCAACAAAGAGTGGCTTCATAAGAAGCATTTTAAATTCCTGGAGTGGCCTAGCCAGTCTCCAGATCTCAACCCCATAGAAAAACTTTGGAGAGAGTTAAAAGTCCGAGTTTTTACCTTATACAATACAACTGCTCCTTTGTCAGCAACTTATCAAAAGCTTACTTTAGATCTGCAAGTACACAGTACAGCTCCTTCTAACCTCTATATTCTCCATCAACATTGACAAAGCAAACACAGCATCAGTGGTGGATTTTGTTGTCATTGCACCAGATCTTCATGCTGTGGCTAATCACCTTTATTGCTCTGTATTTACTGCAAAACTACACATCACCATTATTCCTGAAAATCTGAAACATTTGACTTCTTCTTCACTCTTTAGGCATCTGTTCTCCTCTTAATAATTTGGTAAACAATCTTGTTGAAAACTCCTCTGCTGTCTTTACCAAGCATTTCTTCACTTCCTACTTATCTGAGGCACTACCTGCTTTATAATCTCTACATCATCCAACCCTTCGCTCTCTCTTTTCGATCTCCTATTTTCCAGATTTATCAGCTTTTCAAAACACTCTTTTCAGTATATCCCCTTCATTTGACGGCACATTCCCATCTGCATCCTTAAACTGTCCTTACCAGCTCTGTTCCTCTCTCTGTCCAATTTTTTGAAGTCTTAGTGTCTAACCTCTCATAAGCTTTTCCTAGACTTTTCAATCTGTCCCTCTGGAGATCCTAGTTCTTTATTACCATTGTGTTCATCTTTAAATTGTCCGGCACCTCCTCATTTCCTGATCACGTTTACTGTTCCAATTATCCAGTTTTTTAATTTCCATTATCTAATCTTTGATTCTGCTCTCACTCTCTTTTTATGTCTTTACCACTAAAGACATCCTACAAACCACCATCCGGAGATATCTAACTGCAGTTTTCCCTTCCACCACTCCCCTTTCTTTCACTTTCATACCTCACCTCACTCATCACCCTTTTCATCTCCTCCATTTTCTTGATGTACTCTTCTGCCCCATTTTATGTCTCATCTTGCCCATAATGGTAAAATTTTATCCCATCACCAATGCTCCTAGCCTTATGTATTACCCTTACCGTTATCCAAACCCTTCTTCTCTCCATCATGTCAGCTAACCTTCTTCCTTTACATGTCATCATACCCACATTTAGCATTTATACTCACCCACCGACCTTCTGCCTCTCTTTTTCCCCCCTCTTCCATCTTCCATGCTTCTTGTTGGTCCAATAGCCAATTTCCACCAGTAACATATTGGCAAACAGTACTGGAGGCTGGCGTTGTTAACCCAGACCATGACCAATTCAGTAGGGGAATCCAATTTTTGCTACATGTTTGGTTTGGCACAGTTTTTACTACACAAACAATTACATCTAATATGAGGATTTTACAACTGGCTATAAATTTAAAATATGTTTTGTTGTTGATTGGGTCCTCTTCTGTGCTGCATGGTCACCTTACAGTAGTATGGAATTAACTATTTAACAATGTATTAAATTGTAAATTATAAGTCAAGTGTTGTGGTTCCGTCATCTTTTAATTATTACTTATTATTATTATTATTATTATTATTATTATTATTATTATTATTATTATTATTATTATTAATGATTTTTTTCCCCTAGTGATGTCATCTTTGCAAGTATCTGTCATGGCTCATATGTCCCTCTGGGAATAAGATCATTCAAAAACACAAGCTCAAACACAAGGAACACCTGTACATTTCTCCCTTCCTCTCCATTCTTCTTTATTTCTTTAATGGCGGTAACCCTCCTCCCTCTATCCTCCTCTAACCCCCTGAGTAATGAGAAGCTCATGGATAAAACATGGAGAGACATAGAAAGGGGGTGGGTATGAAGTGCTTTTAATCTTATGTCAAAACTGAAGCAGAACCCAAAAGGCTGATTCACAGACATCAGTCTCGAGGACAATTATTATTTTAGGACACAGAAGGTTTGAAAGACGTATGTATGGTTTATAAATGAGTTAAAAATCTGTATAAACCTCCAATAGGTGGTTACACATAACATTCAGCATGCTGTCCAAGTAAACACTGGTTATTACAGTCGGAGGCTAAGTCAGAATGGGGATTTTTAACCAAAATAAATGAAACCAAAAACCAAAATAAAGAAAATGTGAAAAGCAGCATATATATATATACACACACACATACACTCATTATGTAGAATGTACCTCCCTGTTGCTATACTTAATGTGAATTTAATGAGTTCCACTTATCATATAGATGCACATTGTGGTTCTGCAATTACAGACAATTGTACACATTTTTCCGATCTCATATTCTGTGCTAGTTGGCCCCAGCGCTAGCCCTATGTTTTGAGATATTCTGCTCAGAATCTTTGCGTTAAGCTGTCGTGCTCCAGGATTTTAACTACCATGATATATGTCTGAGACCCTTTTTCACCATGGCACATCCCACATAACCCGGTGTGTTTGTTACACCCGGCGTGTACTATTAACATCTACAGCTATTAAGAATATTGACTTAAGACAGATATTTTTAATTTTTAATTACAGTATCATTTGTGTTTCCTGATCCTTTCTTTATTCAACATTTTTGGATTAGTTAGATGTATACTAAATTATATTTATAAGATTTTTTTATGAGTCTGAAAAAAAATCAGTATTTTCTATATGCTTGTTTTAAAGCTTTTCTAGAACAGTATAGCCCTAATTGTAAAACTGCTGATTATACAGCCATGACATTATTGACAATAATGAACACCTCTGACCACTTCACATACATATCCATCCATCCATTCTTTATCTTCCGCTTTATCCTCTACTAGGGTCACAGGGGGGTTTTCCATGCCCATCCAAGGGAGAAGATTTTGGGTGCTGGGCAGATACACCCAGGACAGGGTGCCAATCTATTGCTGGACACACATACAAACACACTCTATATGGGATATTTTGGAGAATTCAATTGACCTTGATCCATGTTTCTGGACTGTGGGAGGAAACCGGAGAACCCGGAGGAAACCCACAGGGACACGGGGAGAATATGGAAACTCCACCCATATTGGGATTTAAACCGGAAATTCCTAGTGCTGATAGAAGAATGTGCTAACCTCTAAGCCACCGTGCTGCCCTCATACATATGAATGCAATCAAAATATTGGAAGAAAAAAAAATTATGTCTGTAACATGCCAGCGAAGTGAATCAAATTAAATAATACCTGGTCTGTGGTGCTACAATTGGGGTTCTGACCATTAGATAACATTAGAGTAAAGAGGCCTAACACAGTATGTACTGTAGTTCACAAACAGATGGTCAACAGTCTGTAATTGTAGAACTACAAAGTCTATCTTTACAGTAAGTGGAACTGATAATATGGACAGTAAGTAAAGCAAAATGAAGGTGTGTCCAAACTTTTGACTGGCACTGTATATAAGCTATATTTAATACATAACACTCCACATACAAACAAGTGCATATGCACACAACACTGTGAAGTTATAACCTTTCATTTATTTTATAAAATGAACTTCTGTTACTATTAAATTTACCTGAAAATGAACATCAGCACTCTTTTGTCAACCACAACATATTATGAATTCTCTATCTCTCTAGCGCTCTAAGTGGTGTGTGTGTGTGTGTGTGTGTGTGTATGCATATGGCTTTACCTAAATAACATATTTAAATGTTGATTTGTTATTATCACCCAATAAACTACTGATTATAAAAAATAACTCTCTCCCTCTATCTCTCTCTCTCTCTCTCTCTCTCTCTCTCTCTCTCTCTCTCTCTCTCTCTCTCTCTCTCTCTCTGTGTATAACATGTCTGTTGAATAGCTGCCTGTTGGGCGAGGATAGCAGTGGAGGTTGTTGCCATGACAACTGGCCCTGACTCATTACTGTACTGCAGCGCTTGGGGGGTATAAAATAGAAGAGAGTGATCGAGTAATGTGTTATGGAAGGACATGAGAGACATGAGGGAAATGGGGGATGTCTGAAACCACAATCTCTTTAGACATTATAATACATACAAAGTGAAACCTACATGTTTTCTAAATATTGTGACAGATCTGGACTTGTAGAAGAACACTATGTTTAGCAGTTGTGTTCCAGGGCCTTCATTTATTTTTAGTATCTAGAGCCAAGCTGTTCCTATACACACGTACACCCACACATGCACCCCCCATACACACAAGCACACACACATGCAAGTACATATGCACACACACACACACACACACACACACACACACACACACTCACACACACACACACACACACACACACACACACAGCAACATATTTAAAAATTAAAAGCACAGTAAGCAACATGTAGGTTACACTTAGTGTACTTCTCTAATGACATGATCAGTGGTGTAATCAATCCGAAATGTCTTTTCATTCCCCTCAGCCCAACAATGTACAGGCCAGAGCTTAATTTAGAAAAGTTACTATGTAAAATAAAACTGCTTGGGTCATTTCAAGGAAAGACTGTTTAACTTTTTTGTATTTTTGGAGTTTTTTTTATATTTGACAGTAAATGTTCATATATTTAACATACAATACCAATGAAAACATTTATTTAGTAATTTTACTTGAATAACAATAAAATCTCTGCTTCTCATTGAATTTTTGTTAAATGTGCTACAAACGTTAATAATAATGGTATGTTTTTATTTTCCCTAATCTGGCTTCTAACATAAGTATCTATATCAGTTAGATCTGTTTTGCTTTATAGTGAATCTATTAATGTTACATTACACAGTGTTTTATGTGTAAGTGTGAATTTGTGCATGATTCTCTAGTGAACTAATCCATTATCCTAAGTTCTAACAGTGTCCTATCAATTTGCTGATTTACACACACACACACACACACACACACACACACACACACACACACACACACACACACACACACACATATTGCAATGCTCTAAACAAATGTATTACTTACATTGAACAATATATATTGATGATGCTAAAAAAATAATTTCTCTCGTCCTTTTCAACAATGAGACCAAGGTCATGAGAGATAATAAGTTGTGCTTGTGTATTTGTGTGTATGTGTGTAATGTAGTAGTCAGTATCTTGTAAAGATTTCTTATAACAAATACATTTCTCTAATAAATATCTGAGTGTTATGTTCACCTCCACCATTACACAATGTCAGTGTTGTTATTTTTACACAGCATGGATGATATTAGGGAGATACATGGAGGATACATAACAATGCAATGAAAACCATTATTGTTTTATTCACCTTTTAGTGTTATTCTTTTTTCTTTTTGTATTATTTAGGATACTGATCAATGATTCATGGGCATTTTAATTGTTGTAATTCTATTTAATGTTTTTGTTCATAAATAAACATGATCATTTACACCAAAAATGCTAAATGCTGTATTCCATCCATCCATTGATCTATCAATCAGTCATCTTCTGCTTAATCCTATACTAGAGACTAGGGGAGGTCTCCATACCCATCCAGGGGAGAATGTTTTGGGCCAATCTATCACTGGTCAAACATGCTCGAACACTAATCGGGGAACCCAGATTGTGATTCAAACCTGGATTCCGAGCACTGAGAAGTGAATGTGCTTACCAATACACCACTGTGCCTCCCACTATGTATTAAGTTTGATTTCTGTTGTCAGGTCACTCTGTTAGAGTGGTATTGTATGTAGCTATTATATATATATATATATATATATATATATATATATATATATATATATATATATAATAGTATATATACTATTATTCATTCATTCATTCATTATCTTCCGCTTATCCTCTATTAGGGTCGCGGTGGGGTTCCCCATGCCCATCCAGGGGAGAACGTCTTGGGCGCTGGGCAGATAGACCCAGGACAGGGCGCCAATCCATCGCTGGGCAACTTTTATTTATCTTATATATAAAAAGTATATATACTATTATATACTATATATATATATATATATATATATATATATATATATATATATATACTATTATATACTATATATATATATATAGTATATAATAGTATATATACTTTTATATATAAGATAAATAAAAGTTGCCCAGCGATGGATTGGCGCCCTGTCCTGAGTCTATCTGCCCGGCGCCCGGGACGTTCTCCCCTGGATGGACGTGGGGAACCCCACCGCGACCCTAATGGAGGATAGGCGGGAGATAATGAATGAATGAATGAATAAATAAAAGTATGCACACACAGCAACACGGTTGTGTTGCATCATTTAAAAAAAAAAACACAAAAAAAATTTTTTTAATACCAGATCCTTTCTGAGGTCTGAATTTATTTAAAGTACGCTGGATGATCATACACTGATCAACATACACTAAATGGAGAAAATTACTGAAAAAAAGCCCTTCAGATAGCAGCATGTCAACCTTTTCCATTTTCATCTGGGAACTTGAGCACACTGCACAAGATGTGGGCAACACACACACACCCACACCAGAATAGGGCCACAGGTTAGTACAAAGTGACTAACATGAAGGAACCGCTGCAAAATCTTTGCCAGGTGTGGACCAGGTCTGTTTTGTAGGTTTTGTTTTCGTAGGCCATTTATGGCTCAAATATAGATGCAAGTTCCTGTAAGTCACATGTACAGTACTCACAATACTTTTGTCCGTATAATGTATTTCATAAACTATATTCATTGATGCCCAGCGATAGATTGGCGCCCTGTCCTGGGTGTATCTGCCCAGCGCCCGAAACGTTCTCCCCTGAATGGGCATGGTGAAACCCCCCGCGACCCTGATAGGATAAAATGGAAGATAACGAATTAACGAATATATTCATTGATGCCATATTGTGAATTACTTTTTCAAAACTAGGCACACAGACACATTTTCTTATGTGCTAAATTCATTCATTCATTCATTCATTCATTATCTTCCGCTTATCCTCTATTAGGGTCGCGGTGGGGTTCCCCAAGCCCATCCAGGGGAGAACGTCTCGGGCGCTGGGCAGATAGACCCAGGACAGGGCGCCAATCCATCGCTGGGCACACACTCACTCACACAGACACAGACACAGACACGCAATTTTTGAGAATTCAATTAACTTGATCCATGTTTTTGGACTGTGGGAAGAAACCGGAGAACCCGGAGGAAACCCACGCAGACACGGGGAGAACATGGAAACTCCACCCAGATGGGGATTCGAACCGAGAATCCCTAGCGCTGAGAGGCGAACGTGCTAACCACTAAGCCACCGTGCCGCCGATGTGCTAAATTATTGTTCAAAATATTTAAATGCCATAAAACGCTAGCTATTTTTTAGGACACATATCCAATTTAGTTTTCCTTTTGGAAAATTGTATTCTTACTGAATTAGCCCAATTCGTACTTATTCTCACAACAGTTGCTAAACATTGCAGCACTCCACCATTGAAACTGTAAGTTTTAATTGCAATGCATAATGCTCTAGGCAAGAATGTCTTGAATTGACTGTTTCCAGAGGCAGTGGAAAACTCTGATGGACAAACAATGGACATACTGTTTTCACACTTAACAGGGAAGCTCATGCAGACACGCATGTGATGTAATGACATGTTAAAAATACATTTTTAGCACAACCAGTTCCACCACATATAGCTGTTTATGAACAATCTTAATACCATTTAGGCAAATATTAGCAAAGGGCATGGAATTATTTACCAAGCCTGTACAAAGAATGTATGTTGTTTAGTTTTATATATATATAAAATAGAGAGAGATAGACAGACTGATAAAGATATGTAGATAAATCAATTGATCTGGATCTCAAGTCCCGGGGGGTCATATCCGGCCCGTAATACAATTATATCTGACCTGCAAGATCATTTTGCATTGATCTATTGTTATTGTTATTAATGACCCAGTGATATGGTTTTTTGGACCATGCTCATATTTTAAATTTGTATGATTTTGACAACCTCTCATTTGTATGGAGAGAAGAAATATTTAAAGATATTTAAAGTTGAACTTATTTTCTTTGGCCCAAAAACATAGAAAACTTAAGCTTTTGATTTGTTATTTTAGATTTGTTGAAAAGCATCATTTTTATTTCATTTTTTTCCATGTTTTTTGCAGCATGTTCATAGTCGTAACACACACACACACACACACACACACACACACACACACACATATATATATATATATAAAACATTTATTGTGGAATAATATTTCTGTTTTTATTCCTATTCATGTTCATGTACATTGTTCCGTTTATTTTATTTAGCCCATGACCTAGGGTTATCTATCTAAGGAAGATAGATAGATAGATAGATAGATAGATAGATAGATAGATAGATAGATAGATAGATAGATAGATAGATAGATAGATAGATAGATAGATAGATAGATAGATAGATAGATAGATAGATAGTTTTTGTGCTAGTGTCACACTTCTGTCAACAAGATGAGTTCAGCTGGGGTTCTTCCTCTTACTCCTGTTCACTACCACATCATGGCAGATGCCGCAGATCGCAGCCAATCACAGGTGAGTGAGGGTAGAAAAGATGACATCATAGGCAAATTAGGGCCAATAATGGAATATTTTTGGTTTGGCTCCAGCGCCTGCAATGAAAGTAGAGACCATATACAAAGACTATATGGGCAGAAGCATACTAAATTTGCATACTAAAGAAAAATATAACTGGAAAAGTTTACATTTCGTATTATGGAAACAATTTAAGGATGGATTTTTTTTTTCTGTTCCAATGGTACTGTGCCAACGTGCACAAGGCAAGGTCTAAAAAGGCGTGATTTTAGTGAGTGTGAAGTAAAAACACCTTACACAGAGTCCTGACCTCAAACCCATTAAACACCTTTGAAATGACCTTCAATCGATAACTTCTATTATTTTTATGTTTTTTAAACAAAAGAAGAAAGAATTAATACATTTATAAATAAAAATAGTTTGCTTTTCTTTCTTTTTTTTTTTTTTTTTTTAAATGTCATGAACTTGGATCAAAGTACAGCGCTATATTGTATAATTTTATAATCATATTCATAGTACTAAAATAGGCGGTTGAATTTCACATGCTGCTGTATAACTTTCCAAACCAGCAGTGAGAAGAACAGTCACATCACCTGTCAGTAGCAGGTCAGATACAGAGAAAAATATGGGCAGATGTGGGCTTGTGGTTAAGGAACCAATTTTGCCTGTTTAAGGCCCATGGTTTGAGTCCCAGTCCCCCCATATACTATGGCTGAAGTGCCCTTGAGCAAAGCACCTAACCTTAATTGCTCCGTATACAGGGCTGCTCACTGCTCCAGGTATGTATGCTCACTTCACTACACTAAAAACATTAAAACCTATTTCTTAAAAAAGTAATTACCAGTTTGTTATTTTTATGTTACCATTTCTTGAGTTGTGCTTGTTGTATTTTCCAACAACTGCCATTAGACTTTCAATATTAATGAGTTGACATTAATCGAAATCAGAATCGCTTTATTATGGAAAGTATGTTTCACATACAAGGAATTTATCTTGGTGAGTGCTTGTATGACATGTAACATACTAAATCAACAAGTCACACAGCACACAGATTATACAAAATGAAATAAACACTACTATTACAGAAATTATAATACAATCAAGTAAAACGTAAGGAATAAAAAACTTTTTAAAAAAAACTGAGAAGCTAGGGTGTGAAAATTGAATGTGAAATTACTGCAAATATATATCAAATATACAGTTTACTGGCATTGTAGCTTAGTGGTTAGCACATTCGCCTCTCAGCGCTAGGGATCCAGGTTCAAATCCTAATCTGGGTGGAGTTTCCATGTTCTTCCTGTGTTTGTGTGGATATTTCTCTGGTTTCCTCCCAAAGTCCAAAGACATTGATTCAAGGTAAATTGAATGTTCTAAATTCTAAATTGCCCCACACAGAGTGTGTTTTTGGTGCCCTGTATTGGGTGTATCTGCCCAGCGCCTGAAACGTTCTCCTCTGGCCCGAAAAATGGATATACAGTGTACTGTTTAAAAGTAGTTTTTGCAAATAAAAAAAAATGCCGTTCCTCTTTATGTGAGAAATCCAGATGTAGGGGCAAAGGTTTAACCTACTTTATTTCTATTATCCATCCATTATCTTCCGCTTTATCCTCTACGAGGGTTGCAGGTGGATTCCCCTTGCCCATCCAGGGGAGAACATTTCTGGCGCTAGGCAAATACACCCAGGACAGAGCGTCAATCTATTGCCGGGCACACACTCACTCACACACACTCTATATGGGGTAATTTGAAGAATTAAATTGACCTCCATGTTTTTGAACTGTGGGAAGAAACTGGAGAACACAGAGGAAACCCACACAGACACGGGGAAAACATGGAAACTCCACTCAGATGGGAATTTAAACCACCCTAGTGCTGAGAGGCAAACGTGCTAACCACTAAGCCACCGTGCCGCCCCCTATTTTATACCAATTCGAATATTTATTTCTGGTTGCTGGGACGTTTCCCAACATGGCTGGCACAACAGAATCCCTCCTTTAAACCTTTACACTTTGTAATACCAAATAAATAATTTAGGTTTTGAGACTGGTATTTTCTTGTTGATAAATAGCATTTCCATCTCAGCAGCAGAACTTTAAGTTCTTTTTGTTTAGTGGTCAGTGAGGATGCTGGACTATTTCTTCAAAAGGAATAAAACACGTCTTTGACTGTGAACCAGCAGATCAACTCCAGCAGTCCTTCTCCCTCCTACTTCTCCCCCTTCAGCTCCTGGCCTTATTAGTATGCCGCCTCGTGGGCCAATCGGGGCGCACGGTGCCTGTGACGTCAGGAGCTAGGAAACAGCAAGCAGCCAGTGGAGCAGGAGCGAGGCAGTGCAGCTTTAAGGGGTCAAGAACCGGTCTGACAGGAGAATGGAGCTGAGCCGTGTGTCATAGGAATACACACACACGCACACACACACGCGCTGCCGGCCCGAGGAGGATGAGCGCACGACACACGCAGAGACACACACGCATTGAACGTCAGAGAACTGAGAGCGTCAGGACATGTTTCGGGTGAGACATTTGTTTATCTATCATTTCGGAAAAGAGGAATGAGCCAGAGAAGGGGGTGGAGGGGTCAGAAAGGGAGGGAGTGGCAGAAGGAGGGTAGAAGGAGGTACGGTGGGGTGATTGGGGTGTGTGGTGGTCTCCTTTTCCCTTCAATTCTCCATACTGTGCGCTCGGATGATGAAGATGGATAAAAAGACAAGAGATGGAGTCGGGGGGGGGGGGGGCCCCCCCCCCCCCCCCCCCCCCCCCCCCCCCCCCCCCCCCCCCCCCCCCCCCCCCCCCCCCCCCCCCCCCCCCCCCCCCCCCCCCCCCCCCCCCCCCCCCGCTATGTGCATGTCCTGAGCATCAGGTATTATGAATTGCATGGATGCTTACAACTGATGAGTGGATGGATGCACCAATGGAGGGCTAGATGAGTGGGCGGATGGGTGAGTGGGATAAGCGGATGCTCAGATGGATGCTGGGGATGCTGCTCTTTGTTACGCTAGCTTCTTGCAACCGGACCTTCCACCAGCATGACTCCATTTTTCACTGTGCTGTGTTTTTTTTTTCCTTTTTTTTTTCTTTTTTTACCCCCCTTCTGTCAAATCGGCGCAAACGCAGGACCACGCGCACCCAGGGACTCGTGTCTGGTGTTGTTTTCCATCGAGAAGTGCTAGACTATTTAATGATTAAACACGTCTGAAATCCTATAGAAGTAGGTTTTGCAAGTAAAAACAATAACTGATGTTCCTATTCATGTCAGAAATCCAGATGTAGGGGCAAAGGTTGTAAGGCAACATTATACCAATTTGAGTATTTATTTTAGGATGCAGTTACATTTCACCCCACGACTGCCACAACTGAATCCCTCTTTTAAACCTTTGAGCTTTGTCATAACAAATAAATAATTTAGGTTTTGAGACTGATATTTTCTTGTTGATAAAAAGCAGTTCCATTTCAGCAGCAGCATCTCTGCTTACGGAGACCAAAAAGACCTTATTACCTCAGGCTTGGCATCCTTTCACTGGCTCCCTGCGACTTTCAGGATCCAATTCAAAGTCCCTTTGATTGTTTTTAAATCCTTTTGTGGATCTGTGCCACTTAACATAGGAGAAATTCGATTCATATCCTTCTTACAGGTCTCTGAAGTCTTCTGATCAGTTACCCTGGACTATGGTGTGACAAAGCTTAAAGATGATAGAACCTTTGCAGAACACCACCTTGTGTGTATTAGGTCAGCATCATTCTGCCTGCTTTTGAATCTAGATTAAAATCGGATGTACTCTAGATTTGGATTCCTCTTAATTAGCACGGGGGTCTGTGCTTTTGTCTTGGACTTTGCTTTTTTTATACCTTTATTTTTTCACGTGTTATTATGAAAGTCAATGTTTTTAACCATTTGTCCAAAAGAACATTTGAGAGACACTAGTGGTACATCACATTATGTTATTAAGAAATATTTTTATCCAAAGGGACTTAGAATTATCCCATCTTGAGTCTTGGGGTCAGAGCACAGGGTTGATACCACCCACTTGGAGCAATAAATGTTGAGTTAAAAAAAAACATTGTATTTTTTTGTGGTTGTTTATGGTGATATGTAATTTGAACCCACAGTCTTTAGATTGATAACTTGGCACCCTAACCACTGATTTACCACACCCTGTGGCATGTTGTGGAGTTCAGAGCTCTGTGTGTCAGACTCATCCAATCAGGCCTTTATGGTCCTTCATTTGTGCCATGCTGGAGGTGAAGCCATGCTGGAATAGATCAGGCTCTTTCTGGAAAAATGCTAACACAGTTAGAAGCATTCATTATGCGTGGCTAGTTGCTTGGTTTTATACACATGGTGGATCACCATTAAATATACTTTAACTATCCAAATATCTGCTATTTCCCTCCTGGGATTAATAAAGAATTCTTATTCTAAAAGAGACACAATCCAACAGTATTAAAGAGATGCTGTATAAAACATACAGCCTTGACACTCAAACGCCTCGTACTAGGGTGCGCCAACTTCTCAAAATTGTGGATCACCACTGACAATAAAACATATTCTAATAGAATGCCATGTCATTGACAATACCAGGAAAAAAACAGTATATTAATATGAATGAACGTTTTGAATGCAATAATCCACAAAACATTTCGAATTTTTTGGAACATATCAAGATTAATAATCAGATAATCATTAAGTCATTAATCATTAATAATCATTAAGTAGCTTAAATGTATGTATTAAACACATCTAAAATGACATGTACATAGCCGAACTTTAAGCTGGATTGGCAATAAACACAAATAAACACACAAATACCCATGGTGAGGGATGGAAACAAATGCCCCTATTTCATGAAATAGAAGTGTGACCCAGGTGGCATGATGGCTAAATGGTTCGCACATCCCGGTTCGGTTTTCATGTTTTCCCCAGTTTCCTCCCACAGTCCACAAACATGGATTCAAGGTGAATTGACTGGAATCCCTTGTTCTGAGAGGCGAATGTTCTAACCACTAAGCCACTGTGCTGCCCCCTATCTGAATGGTCTCTTTATAGTAGGGCAGTCATAGGCTTGTATTTAAGGAACCAGCCTTGTAAACTGAAGGTTCAGTTGGTACCTTGTCTGAAGTGCCTTTGAGCAAGGCACCTAACTTTAATTGCTCCCTGGGCGCTTTATACAATGCTGCCCACTGCTCCGGGCACTTGTGCTCACTTCACTAGTGTGTCTGTGTCTGTATGTGTATATATGTGTGTGTTTTACTGCACCGATGGGTTAAATGTGGAGGACAAATTCTGTTGAGTGTAAGCACAGAAGGCAAAATAAATCACTTTATTACTTTAATTGAGTGTGTCTGTGAGTGTGTGTGCCCACTCACACAGACACTAGACAATGAAATGGCACCCTGTCCTGGCTGTATCTGCCAGCGCCCAAAATATTCTCCTCTGGATGGGACCTAACAACCCCCTCCCCCATTCTAGTAGAGGATTAAATGGAAGCGAATGAGATGTATCCCAGTACGTTTTTATATTATACATTTAATAAAAGATATATTTACGTCACAAGATCTTCTAATAAAATACATTTTGAAGTACAGTGTAATAATTGTGGGGTAATTGACAGGGCTGAAGTGTTGATGAGATGTCGTCGTTTTCCACCCAGACATGCAAAGCAGTGGAGTCTGAAACTGCAGCTTGAAAGAAAGTAATGAGAATCTTCCCATTGAACACATATCAGTCATTTTAATTAATGAAACAGAATTGACCTTCTTTTCACTCATAGATCATCAGGATAGAACACAATACAGGAACCACGCAGCTGATTCAGTTCCAGGGAAGTGATTGTCCAAAATTTTAGGGGAATGTCTGTGGCACTTGGTTTTATACTAGAAAGACTAAATACTAAAACAGGACAAAAATAAACCGGACAAGCTGGTTCATTCACAACACATTGTGAATACTGTACATTTATCTTTGAGTTTGTTGTTTGTATGCCCTTAGGAAATGTGCATTGTTTAAGGTTTGTGAAGGCCAGAAACTATAGTTTTTGAATTTAGTCATTAACTTTCTGAGGCAGTGGCTAATTAAGCTTGATCACAGAAGTTAGCTTTAGCAAGTGTTTCACTTTGGCAGTTTGTCAGTTTTTGGCACATGTTTTTCCTGGTGTATTATTGCAGGCATATCAGTTTCCTGTATGAAATTAATATTTATATTATTCATGTCACAGCATACCAACATTAGATCTGAGGTGTGTAAGATGGCATGATGTGATGAGATTTAAACCTGCAACCACTTATCACACACCACACCTCTTCTAAGAAGCAGAGTCATCTCTCTAATCTCTGTGTTTCTGGGTATAGGGTAATGTACTGCTCAGGTTTGAGTGTATGGGAATGTGAGACAATGAATTCAGCAGCACTGAGGAGCTATGTGTGTGTGTGTGTGCGAACGCATGTGTGTTACAGGACTGAGAACGAGGGTGGGGGGATGGGAATGAAGGAATGAAATAAGGAGAGAGAGTCTGCTGTAATGTAATGTGAGAACAGATATTCTTTTTCTGTACATCTGTACATTTTCTTTGCTCACATTCTTTTACTCATTATGTCTCTTGTTTCTCTTCTTAAACGTATGCATGCTAATGAGCTAACTAGTCCTGAGTGTGTTGGGTGAGATGGGCTCAGCTGCGTTAGTGCATGTCTGTATTATATCTAGTAGCTCTATTACCTAGAGCTACACAAACATTACACTGTGGGCTCCTGTGGTTTATATTCATCTCTGTTAATGTGGAATTGTAACAAATCAGAAATGTAAACAAATAAAAAGTGCAGCAGTTTTCTTTAGTCTGCTCTAAGATTGTGATGCTAACTGTAAACACATGATGAGTGAAAATATTGTAGCTTCATCCTGATTTATCATATGCCCAGTGCCTGAAACGTTCTCCCCTTGACGAGCATGGGTTCCCCCACACTAAAATATACAGTGTACTGGGTGGCACAGTGGCTTAGTGGTTAGCACGTTTTGATGTCTCCCTGTGTACACATGGATTTTGCAAAAACATATATTCCAAGTAAATTGACTGAGTGAATGTGCCCAGAGATAGATTGGCTCCCTCTTCTGGGTGTATTTGCCTAGGTCCTGAAATGTGCTCTCCTGGATGGGCATGTGGACCCCCCCCCTCCGTGACCCCAGTAGAGGATTAAGCAGAACATGATGAATAAATGAACTATTTAATCCAAGAAGTGCTACTCAGAAAAAGCATGCTCACCAACCCACTCATGTTTACTCCTTTGCTTTTTTTTTTTTTTGCTATTACTATTTTTCATTGACTAGTTGACCAACCTCCTGAATATTCCAGGCAAATAAAAAAAAAACATGTGAATGCTGTTCATGGCCATGGATGTTAATATGACATAAAAAACCCAAACACATGGATCACTGTCTTTTTATCCCAATGCTTACTGCGCAGAGGATGGAAAAACACCTTGGACGATTCAGCAGTCAGTTGGAATGCAGACGCACATCCCCACCTAGGCGTAGTTTAGTTTTTCCAAATGTATCAGACTTGCGTGTCTCATGTATTCACTTCGCTAACATGCAGCCCACCTGCATGTTGCAGTAAGCTAGCCACTGTTCAGCATTTTTATGAAGTAGTTTATTTAAATTGACTATGACTATTGACTATTGACTTTTCTGTTGAAGTCCCTGTAATTGTTGTACAAAACATGAGCTATGCACGATCGTTTAAAGTGCAAACATGCTGGTGCATAGCAGCTTTATCCACATGGCAACAAAACAGCGATGTAGGTTTACTTTTTTTTAATTTATTTTTTAATCTTAGTATATACTTAAGACGTAACACATTTAACGTGTTTCCGTTATTAGTAGTGCATCACTAACTGTTTCTTTGTCGTCCTGTGAAGATACAGTACATGCAGCTTTTTTTAATACCGCTCATATACCATGTTTTTATATAATCTTCAGATAAATTTGAATGTCCGCGATTGTATATAGTCAACAAGAACTATATAGTCAATATATATAGTCCATAAAACGTCGTATTTTATTTTTATTGTCCACAATGTTTGTGGCCTCATGTCATATGTACAGTACAGTCAGTGCATTTTTTTAATTAATTTTTTTTCTTCCCACCAAGAACCTATTGGTTACCTGGTAATTTAATATTTTAAAGTAAACTATTTGGAAAAAACACTACCCAGATTGGGATTTGAACCCGGCTTTCTGGAGTGCTGAGAGGTGAACATGGTAACCAATAAGCCACTGTGTGGCCAAAATGTTAAAGTGAATTCTTATAAAAAGAAAATAACATTTGGAACGGAAAAAGCATGTTTTAATACAGTAGCTAGTAGTGGTACTATAACATCAGCCTTTATTACAAACATGAACAACATTCTGTAATACAACTCTTTCTTCTATCTGCTTTGCTTCTAAAGCAAACAGTATCTGCAATTGATTCTTTTTTTCCAAATATCTTGCTCTTTATATTTAAATAAAGAAACAATGTTCTATGTATCTTTGTAATATAATGTAAATGATGTGTGTAAAATTCTTCTGATTTTGAACTTACTTGTATGCCTGACTGACCTAGTGCACAGCAGGAAATGTTTCTTTAAATCTGGGTCAGTGAGTTCTCTTGCTTTCCCTCTCTTGCTCCCTCTCTTATTCTCTTGCTCGCTCTCTCTCTCTCTCTCTCTCTCTCTCGCACATGCTGTACCATTCTAGGCAACTTTGATTTGATTAATCAATAAGGTACCACAGCATCAGTTTGCATTTCTTTTGTGTTCACTTTCTTCTGTGGTTTACCTTAAAAGTAGGACAGATATTTGCATAAAGAATAATGTAGATGTTAGACTTGCATCTCAAAGGTTTTACTAACTGCACAGTTTTAAAATTGCATTATACTTTAGTGCTTTGTGCACAGATAATTTTCCAATAAATTTCTACAGTTTACAAAGTCATGCTCTGAAGGTTGAATACTCCTTAATGGACTGTGACAGTGTTTTTTTTTTAAGTGTGTGTGTGTGTGTGTGTGTGTGTGTGTGTGAGGTATGGAGATTTCTCCAGATGGAATGATGATTCTTGAGAGTCTGACAGGAAAAGCATTTTTGCAGCTTGTGTGTGTTTGTGTGTGTGTGTGCGTCTACTTTAACTGGTGTAAAATATTAGAATGAACAAATTACAGTTTGCATTTTTGTGACATTTTAAAGCTTGTTGCAAATAGAGTGTAAGATCTGGGACACATCTAGAGCAAATTCCAAATGTGGTAATGTGGCGTTTTAACAAGTCAACATTATTTACTGGCCAATGAAAATTATGGATTTTTTTTTATATCAGCTATTGGTAGAGCTTTCATTTAAATGGATTTATGTTATCTTAAAGTCTATACTGTTTGCATAATATTTTTTTTAACATATTTATTGCATTCAGAACTTCAAAACCCAATAAACACACACACCAGATCTGCAAAGAGTAAAGCCTTACTGAAATCAATTTGTCACAAAAATGTGGTTGTTGTCTGGTTGGTGGTGGATCATGATCTAATATGTTTTATTCTACTTTCAAGAAAAACAATGTTATGGAGTTAAAATGGGCTAACGTTTCTGATTTGCATAAAATCCAAGGGCCAGTTGCATCAAACACCCTCATGTTTTTAAAACATTAATAAGCATTTTAGGAAAAATTTAAGGAAAAGCATTAAGGATGTTTTTGTGCAACCAGTTTGCACAATACCAATTCTGACCCCATATACTGACATGACTGATGCTAATTAGCAATCAACAGAAGTGGTAAGTAATGAGGTAAATGTACTTTGTTACTGTTCCTAAGTATTTTTTATTGGTATTTGTGATTTACTCAAGAAATTCTGTTACTTAATACTTTTTACTTCTACTCACTTCATTTTTAAAGAACTATCTGTAGATTTTACTCACATTACGAACACATTTATTGATGTTTAGCTTTTATCTTTATTTAAGGTTTAATCAGCTTATGCCATTAATAAAGTTTAATTCTGATTCCTATGTTAAACATGAAAGTGGGAGGTCTTTTTTTGGCACAGTTCTTTATTCGGTGTTCTGACGAGTTGTGCTACCTTCATTTACATTATATTTGGTGATTTTGCAGATGCTTTTACTCAATTACAAAGTGACTTTCAAAACAGGCAGAGGGTTGGCCACAGCATCCCTGCAGCAATGATAAATAAGGGCCTTGATCAAGGACCCACATCAGATCGATAACCCAAAACATTCATTCATTCATTATCTCCCGCTTTATCCTCTATTAGGGTCACGGTGGAGTTCCCCATGCCCATCCAGGGGAGAACGTCTCGGGCGCTGGGCAGAGAGACCCAGGACAGCGCGCCAATCCATTGCTGGGCACACACTCACTCACACAGACACACTCTATATGGGACAATTTCTGAGAATTCAATTGACTTGATCCATGTTTTTGGACTGTGGGAGGAAACCGGAGAACCCGGAGGAAACCCACGCAGACACGGGGAGAACATGGAAACTCCACCCAGATGGGGATTTGAACCGGGAATCCCTAGTGCTGAGAGGCGAACGTGCTAACCACTAAGCCACCGTGCCGCATAACCCAAAACAATTTCTTAAATAAAACTGTAGTTCTGAGTTTTAACATAACATTTGTTGAAATTCTCCTAATTAATGTGAAAATATAAGGCTCACGGAAAGGAGGACACTTTAAACACGTTATGCATTTTTTTTAATAACTAGCTTTTATTTAATTTTTAAATATGTGTACTTCTACACAAACTAAGCATAAATTCACTATTGTATTGTTCAATATTCATCAGTACAGTGACAAAGTTATTCAACCACTGTTTTGGGTAATTGTTTTGCACATTAAACATTTAATTAAAGTTTAATTAATGGCCTATAAATATACAGGTATGTCTGATATTCACATAGTTTTGAATAGGATTCTTATACAATGATTAAACTAAAGCAGTTTCCTGCATGGTTTCATGTAACAGTGATTAAGCAATTGATTTCATCCATACATCCATTATCTTCTGCTTTATCCTCTACAAGGTTCGCAAGGGGTTCCCCATGTACATCCAAAGGAGAACGTTTCTGGTGCTGGGTAGATACACCCAGGACAGGATGCCAATTTGGAGAATTCAATTGACCTTTATCCATGTTTTTGAACTGTGGGAGGAAACTGGAGAATCCGGAGGAAACCCATGTGGACACGGGGAGAACATGGAAACTCCACTTAGATAGGGATTCGAACCGGTAATCCCCAGCGCTGAAAGTCAAATGTGCCAACCACTAAGCCAGCGTGCCGCCCTCAATTGATTTAAATAAAATTCAAAATAAAAAATAAAATTTGAAATTAATTTTCTAGAAATACTTTTTTTCTTTAATTACATGAAGTTTCATGTACTTTTATACTATTAAAAATAATCATACTTCAACTTTTGTCATTCATTCATTATCTTCTGCTTAGTCGTTTACTAGGATTACGATAGGGTGTCCAATGCCCATCTAACTCAAATCCATGTTTTTGGACTGTGGGGGGAAACTGGAGAACCCAGAGAAAACCCACACGGACACAGGGAGAACATGGACACTCCACCCAGATCGGGATTCAAACCTGGAGCCCAGCGCTTGAGAGGCAAATGTGCCACCTTGCCACCCTACTTGAGTAATTATTTAATAATATTACTAGTACTTTTGCTTAAGTAAGGGACTTCTGTATTTCTGTTACCTCTGGCAATCAAATGTAACAAAACTAGTGTTAAGGCTAAGTGATATAGAAAATTAGATTGTCTCTAAAAAAAATGGGGGGGAAAATGCCTATATTGTGAATTCTAATGTGTCTACTGTTATTTAAACCATGTTTCTTTGTAGTTGCAAAAGTAAAGTAGGCTGTTAAAAGGTGTGTTGTCACGTGTGTTGATTTAGTAATTGGTACCATAGCAAAGTTTTCCAGGGTCTGACATTGAATAAATACACTGTGCAATTCTTGTAGGATGTTGGATTTAAAGGTGAGTATAAAAATCTGTTTCTCATAAGCATGCTATGGAATGGGAGCATTGAGGAAAAACATGAGACCTGTTTTGTCTGAAGTTCACAAAAGCATCTATTTTGTTCCATTTTGTTTAATATGGACAACTTGAATTTGATGAAGAATTCAATAGAAATGTGAATTTATTTGCAGGTTACTTGAATGTTTGAATAAGCCCTCTTTTTGGTTGTTTATTTACTATGCTGGAGGGTAAAGTTTTGAAGTTTGTTTTGTAAATGAAATGAACTTGCATGAGTGTGATGATGTAAGATACACCTCACCATAGACATTAAAGTATGTATACTTACCAAACCTACCAGTTAACCCTGACCTGTTGGGGGCTAAAAGAATAGGCAGGGTAAAGCAATGCTTCTTATCTACCTGGGTCAACCCATGCTCTTGGGACTCTAGGGGTAGTAGGCATAGATAAGAAAGTAAAGCTAACAATGTTTGTTTGTTAAATGCAGTATTGTGGTGATCAGTAAATAGATCCCTATATGATGTTTAGTATACCCCGGAGGCGGAGCTTTTGGTATATAAACGGGTTGCAAACAAGGTGTGAGGGGACTTTTGGCCATCTGTTTATATACTCGCACAGAGAGCATACATAGTGACCATAACCTGTATGACTTTGCGGTTATTGGTATTTCTAAACTTCTGCAGTAAGAAGTTATGTTTTTTGTTGGACAATCGGTGCACCACTGTATATATTGTGCATAGCTATTGTAAATAAAGGTAAAGGGGGGAGGAAGGAAAATTCTGTTTCTGACGTCTCAGAACCGCTTGCCCTATGCTACCTATGTCGTGTGTAACACCTTCATACTGTGCACACTATCACAATGAGATTCTCAGCTTTTTTCCTTTGGAAGAAAATTAATCATTTAGATAAGTCTACTAATTGATTATAAATATTCAATAGTCGAATAGAGTGTAAACAAATTTTAAACCATTGGTCAGATCTCATAAGCTTAGTTATGTCTGGAAGGACAGTAGTGCTACATGGGCTTCATTGATTTGCTAAACTTTAAGATAAAAGCTGAGTGAGTTAGAATGTCCTGAACAAGATTCCATCATATCTACACACAAATTTAAACACAAAGCAGTGGCATGACGTTTTACTATTACAGGTTTGTATTTGATCTGAACATTAAGACCTTGCTTAAAAATCCCCTCTGCAGGTCCCTGTTAGTGAGCAAGGTTTGTATGAGGATGAGAAAGTATTAGTTAAAGCAGACTTTCAATTTAACAGCTTTTTCTTGTGTTTCTGGTAACCTGTGTTTTTTAAATAACAAAACAGTTCTATGCTGATTGTATAACCATGTCAGTGAACAGTTTGGTCAGTATTGAGGAACTGCAGCAGCCTGCTCAGCCGTCTGCCCACAACCCTTTCGAAAATGCTTTGGGTTAATTAGAGCATCGATTGCAAATCTGGTTCTCTTCTCCAATATCAGTGCCTGAACACACACATACTGTTTTTACTTAATTCCCACAGACAATTTGAAGTCTGTTTGTGGAAGTTAAGGCTGTTCTAGCTGTAAAGAGGATACAACACCAAAATAATGATTTTTAAATTGAATACCCATCAAGCTCATACACATCGATCAGCCATGAAATTAAAAACATGTTTCCAGTATCGTGTAGCCCCTACATGTACCAGAACAGCATGTACTTGTAGAGGCATGAACGCCACAAGATCTCGAGCTAGACTGCACTGTAGCATGGTTGGTAATGGTATTGCTTTCTAGTGTTAAGATTTTGGTTATTTGGTTGATGTTCAGGCAGACGGGTCACCGTCCCAGCTCTGAAATTTGCTCCTATGATGAAAATGTTGTAAAATGTTCTTTAAGTGATGTATGGACATCCAGCGTAAACTTAGCAGAAGGAACACGTATAGATACAAATGTTTAGGAGTTTAAACGTAACTTGTGCTTTGCAAATGGGATATACAAAATTATACATGTGATGTACATGTGTTTGTGTCTCTCTGACATATTATTGGCATATTATTATTGGTTTTTCACAAAGTTTCAAGGAGTCTTTATTTTCATTTGCATCATGTGTGGTACATTATATTAAACAAAAGGGTGGCTCAAGGTTCACCTCTCAGCACTGGGGATCCAGGTTCGAATTCCAATCTGGGTGGAGTTTCCATGTTCTCCCAGTTGTCATGTGGGTTTCTCCAGGTTCTCTGGTTTCCTCTCACAGTCCTGAAACATGGATTCATGTTTAATTGAAAGCTCTAAATTGCCCCTATATAGTTTTTGTGTGGACGGCACGGTGGCTTAGTGGTTAGAACATTCGCCTCTCACATTTGCCTCTCCTGGTTCGAATCCCCATCTGGGTGGAGTTTCCATGTTCTCCCCGTGTCCGCGTGGGTTTCCTCCCACAGTCCAAAAACATGGATCAAGTCAATTGAGTTCTCCAAATTGAGTGTGTATGTGTGAGTGACTGTGCGCCCAGCAATAGATTGGTGCCCTGTCCAGGGTGTATCTGTATGTATATATGTGATAGTGTGCAATGAGAGGAAAGCAAGTGTGGAGTTTACATTTTGCGAGATGGAGTTTAAGAGTCTTACCGCTTCTTACCACTTTGTCCCAGTAAGTTCTGGGATGTTCTGAAATCTCCTTTCATAATTGTAATTAGGATAAGTAGGTAAAAATAAAATGATGACTAAGATTGTTAGGATCATCATGGATCCTGTTTGTCTTTCCAGTACATCCCACAGATCTAATAGACTTTTGCTGCAAAAACTACAAGTTTGAGTTCATGTTAAGGAGAACACACATCCTTTCTGTATAAGGTCTGAATGTGCTCCCTGTCATGCCTGCATGTGTTTCCTTCACAGACTCTGATTTCCTCTTTACAAAACATGATAATGGGTAAATAGAAATACTGAAAATGATTTAGCCACCTCAGCTAAATTATTTGTTGGTAAATAGCCATTTATGCCGACCAGACATTAAACCTGACATTAAACTCCTATACTTCTGAATTTCCCCAATGTGGGACCAATAAAGGATTATCATATCTGGATGATCTTAACAAAAGAGTACTGCAGAACGCTGGATTTTTGGACACATTTTTTGTGTTGGCATGAGCTTCAAGTAATTTGTGCAGCAGTAGCTCCTGTGTTGAATAGCACAAAATACTTTGATAGCTTTTAGCCTTTGGTCCCTATTTACATAATTACTTTTTTACCATCTGCCTGGTACCAACAACCATACAATCATAACTGCAAACTGCTCAGCTCCTTCTGCTGGCCAATTTTCTGCTTAAACACATCTGAAGACATGGCCTTTACTTGCTGGCTAATATAGTCCACCCATTTACATTTTCCCTTGTAGAAAGAAAAATCAATTGTTCCTGGCTCTAATGTTTTAGCTAGGGGGCAGATGAGGTCAAAGTGGTCATGTATTTTTGGCCATATTAAACATAACTCCATTTTTAAAAGAACAAAACATTATTAATATTTCACCTACATTGAGGCAATACCTTAATACCTCTAAGGCAAATCAAAGACACTGGTGTGTTTATGCCCGCTAATTTAGTCTAGCTAGCTGGATTACACATAATAATTAATTAGCAGGAGCTGGCATACCCATCATTCTCTCCATGTTGAGGAATAAGATCAAAAGGCATATGTGAGTGACATATGGAAATGAAGCATGGACTGTTTTTTTTAATGGCAAGCTGAACACAAATCACATTACTAATCACATTTACTTACATTACTTCTCTCTTCTCACAGTGAGGGAGGGAGAAAGAGAACAGAAAGAATAAGGAAATAAAGAGAGACGGGTGAGGCTACTTTTATTGTGGTTAGTGTATTCATTGCAAATATTTTCCTTATGTTTTACTAGTTTGTAAAGGTATTTATTGTTACCTGGGAGATTGCAGCTTCGTGTTTGTGTTTGTGTGATGTGTAGTTGTGTGTGTTTGTGCTTAGTAAGTCTAGTTAGGCCTTTGGTTCTTTAGAACACCACACACTCAGGGTCACTTACATCACCTTAACCACAGTTAACAATAAAACACTTGCACATAGAAGACAATTCTGGTGTGTGTGTGTGTGTGTGTTTGTGTGTGTTTGGATTAGTGCCAAGGATTGAGGGCCATCTGGCCATTTTATAGACTGAGAGGGGAGTGTGAATTGCTGTCATAGAGCCAGTTTGTGGATGTGTGTTGTGTGTAAGTTTGGTATCTCTCATTTCCTAATTCTTGGTCACTGCTAGTTAGATATGTTCATTTTCATATCACAAAACTAGGCTGTAGTTATCACTGTGTTAGAGAAAACAATTGTCTTATTGTGTACTTGAACATGAACTTATGAGGACAATTGCCTCTCGCTTAATTTAATAAGAGAGATGGACATCTGGACAAAGAAATGAAAATGTCCTTTTATTTTTTATGTTTTTTTAATGAATGCATGTGGAGATCAGTCCCTCTTTGAAATAATCCAGAAATAAAGTCATAAAGTGGTACCTTTTTAAACACGAATTGTAAATTTTGGCATTGTGACAATTTAAAACTTATGAATGACAATAGGTTCAATAGTGTGTTGTGGTGAAGCACTGTCATTGTATTAGCAGGTATAACATTGATCTCGATAGAATTTTACTTAACTCAGGGATTGGTTTCAAATCAAAGTATTTTTTTTCTGTTACTGATACCAATTCACTATTTTCTCTCTCTCTCTCTCTCTCTCTCTCTCTCTCTCTATATATATATATATATATAATATATCATCATGTGGGTGTATGTGTGGACTGTAGAGTATATGTCTATTGCTATTGTGTCATGTTCTCCTCAGTTAGCTTTTTGCCTAATTTTCACATTTACCAGTGACACAAGTCACACAAACAATTACAGGCTTAAAATGATAAACCTTTAATTGTGCCTCCTACTTACGCCCTGTTGTGGCAGGTATATCTTTTAATTATATAATTGAAAACCTGTCATTTTAATTATTTTATAACACTTTCTGTTTCATACATTATTTCTTAGTCTTATTCTCTACCTCTCTCTATGCCCTATCTGTATACCTGTCTCACTACCACTGCTGTGGTAATGGCTTTGGTGTTGGGTTACAGTATTGTAAGCAGAAGTGTGTGTGTGTGAGGAGAGTAAGTGTGTGGGCATGCAAAAGGGTTCATCACCTGATATGCACTATAGGGATATGACTGTTCAGGAATCAAAGGAGATTAGAATTATTTTCTGACTCTTTCTCTATCGCTTGTACTTCTCACTCTGTCCTGTTTTTATTTTATTTTATTTTTTTATTATTTTTCTTCTTCCCCACTGTCTCTTGTTCTCATTTTCTCTTCTCTTGTTGGTGTGCTGCTATGATTAATTTAACACACAGCTTAAAGGAACCAGTGTGTCTCACTTTACACGCTGGTTCCAGAATGTTCACTGCATTTTAAATGCTCACATATTTATTTACGAGAAAAACCTCTATACACAACCCACTCACATCTTCATGCTGGTGTTACAGGATAGTGGAGTTAGGTGCAACCTTGTAACACTAGGCAGTGATCACCATGGTGAAAACCAAAAGCGGCCAAACACGATTATGACGTAAAGAGGTAAAGTAAATATAAACTTCTTTATGCTGGTCTAGAGGTAGCATGTATAAAAGTTTGGGCACTGGTGAACAGATTCCATGTTTAACACATCCTCCATGTTTAACACGTCCACAAAACGGACACACGTTACATAAAAGTTTGTTTATTGATTTATTTATGTATTTCATTCACTTGTTTTTAAGCTACTCTAAATAAGTGGCTCAGGGGTGTTGAAGCGTATCCTACCACCCAGTGGATGAAGGGCAGGGAAACATGTTTTTCCTTTGTCCTTGTGGGTTTCCTTTAGGTTCTTCGGTTTTATTTTGCAGTCCAAAAACATGGATTCAAGGTAAATTGGGCTGCTCTAAAAAATGCCCTTATATAGTGCGTGAGAATGTGAGTGTATGTGTGCCCAGTGATAGATTGGTGCACATTAATTGATTATTTAAACTGTCAGCAATAAATTTCCTTATCGAGTCGTTGTGCACAATTTTTTTTGTCACTCGCTTTATTATATCAGCTTTGTCAACGCTGGAGGAAAAAAAATATAAGAGCAATTTATACAGAGCATTTACATTTACATTTACATTTGGTCATTTAGCAGACGCTTTTATCCAAAGTGACTTACAAGGTGAGCACAGGGTTAATCACAACATCCCTGGAGCAATGAGGGTTAAGGGTCTTGCTCAAGGACCCACATTGATAACTTTAGTGGACCTGGGATTTGAACCCCCAACCTCCAGATTGGTAGCCCAACAACCTAACCACTGAGCTACCACGCCCCAAAGAGCAAAGGCAAGATCTTAAAAAAAAAAAAACGTTTACATTATCGCTAAGGATTCAGAGAGCTTTACAGCAGTGCAAGTCACTACAATATTCTGATATTAAGTCACTACAATTGTTCCATTTTTGAAGTGAGAAACGGTGAACTCACACACTGCAAACAGTCAAAACACAGTTCAAGCTTTTTGCTGCATGTTAACTGCATAATGACAATGACCGAGTGATTAAATTAACTGGACAACAACCAGTAGCTGGAACTGCAGTTTGATGTGAGCTCTATCGACGTGGTTTTCGAAGGACACATCTGGCTCATGGGTTAGACCACTGCCTGTATACACCTAAGAAATCGGTCGAACAGTTCCTGAGATATTCCTTTTTTTCCAATCCCAAATTCCCATTAACTTTGCATTACAGTAATATTTGCACTCCCATAACTTTACCAATTTTTGAGCTACAAAGATGAAATTTGCTGAACTTGGAAATGGCTACAGCCAGACCAGCCTTGTAAAATTGCAGGGTGATCCACAAACATCCTGTTACCCAGCCTCAATTACTTTTTACCTAATTTGCTGTATTGCTTTGATATACTGTATGCAAGCACTGTGCCTTCACTGGTCAATCTGCAATCACATTTTCTTCAGGAAATGCACCTCTCTAGTGATGTTTGACATCTTTTTTCAAAATGTAGGTCTTCTTTTAATCACTAGAGTACATGTGATTGCTGCTCTTTTGAGAATAGATTCTCAAACTATTGTTTTTTACAAATTGTAATCACTTACTCTGCTCTCTTTTATACATTTTCTTGCTTAATTTTGTACAAACATATTACAAAACGCAATGGCTCATTTGTTGCTGCACATTTTAAAAACAAATGACTGCTACTTTTAAGATAGTCATGTAACACCTTGAAATTTGCAAACAGGTTATTGTTTAAATGATTGGTATCCACAATGTATGAGAGGGCTATGAGAATACTTTTTAATGACAAATCTAATAAATTACAAGATGACAGATCAAATTTACAATAATTATATTTAATGGCGGCTTAGTGGTTAGCACGTTTACCTCTCAGTGCTGGGCATCGAGGTTTGAATCCCAATCTTGGTGGCGTGTCCATGTTCTCCCCGTGTCCACGTGGGTTTCAACTGGGCTCTCCGGTTTCCTCACACAGTCCAAAAACAAATTGAATGCTCTATGTTGTCCCATATAGTGTATGTCTGTGTGAGTGAGTGTGCCCAGCAATAGATTAGCACCCTGTCCTGGCTGTAACTGCCCAGCTCCCGAAACATTCTCACCTAGGTGGGCATGGGGAACCCCCCTGTGACCCCAGTATGCAAATTTAAACAAATTTTTGGCTTACATCCTCAAATAGGCCTGGCATCATTTATAGTCTTAAGTATAAAGCAGTTTCCATTACTAATTATCCAACAAGTGCCATTAAAAGAAACAATGCTGTGGAGCTGTAATTCACAGCCAGTGGCAGTTAAAAAATAAGAAGGCACTTATTATGTAACATTTAATTTTGTTGTGGTATTTCATATTAAATTCCTATTAAATCTAAAAGTCGGATTACAAAGAAGAAGGCTGGCCGAAGAACTGGAGAGTGACATTAAAACAAAAAAATAATTGCAATAAATCATTAAGCAAAATAACACTTTAATGAAAATATAAGAGCACCCTCTCTCTTTATACTAAAATACTAAAAGGCTTATTTATTTATTTATTTATTTTTCATTCATTATCTCCCGCTTATCCTCTATTAGGGTCGCGGTGGGGTTCCCCATGCCCATCCAGGGGAGAACGTCTCGGGCGCTGGGCAGATAGACCCAGGACAGGGCGCCAATCCATCGCTGGGCACACACTCACTCACACAGACACACTCTATATGGGGCAATTTTGAGAATTCAATTAACTTGATCCATGTTTTTGGACTGTAGGAGGAAACCGGAGAACCCGGAGGAAACCCACGCAGACACGGGGAGAACATGGAAACTCCACCCAGATGGGGATTCGAACCGGGAATCCCCAGCGCTGAGAGGCGAATGTGCTAACCACTAAGCCACCGTGCCGCCTATTTATTTATTTATTTAATAAAAAAAAATTAATTTTTAGACTGGTATAACTCATTCATTTCACAAGTTTCTGCAGTGCATATCTATATATAGGTTCAGGTTAATGTTTTAAAGAGATGGTCTTGGTTGACCGTCCGCTGTTGAATAAATAGAGAAATACAAAAAAAAAGGGTATTTTCAGTGCCTCAATCCTTGTTTCACAAAGGTACAGTCATAATGGAAGAGGAACATTAGAACATTATTAACCATGTTATTTTAAACAAGTTTAAATCTTGTAGAGTTAGTTATCCTTCATTTGAAATAAGACTAAGCTAAATGACAAAACTGGCACATCTTAATCTGGATTTTTTGTAGGACACTATGTAGGCATTATGATTCTTTTTTTTCTCTCAAATTTTACCTGTTAAACAAAAAAAAAACATCTTAATTAATAACCAGTTTCATTGCTGTACTTCACAAAACTAAGTAAAACTTTCAGCTTTAATAATATACCAAGCCTTTTAACCTTTTAACTTTTAACTATCTAACATATAAATTCTGCTGTCAGTTGGACTTTTGATCCATAACTTCCAATATTTTGTAATGTTCATTTATTAGTTAAAGTGGTTGTTTAATATCAACCCTATATGCAAAAATATTTATTACATTCTACTTTACTATATATATATTGATTTGTTACGGAAAAATCATTAAAACATTACATTATTTGATAAATATTCTGTGTGCCATTATTTACATGAAGGCTCGCAAACTTCAAAAAACCCTGCAAAACCCTATAGACAAGCTTAGATTTAGAACACCAGAAATTAATTATAGAAACAAACTTTATTGATTAGTTTTTGTAGGTCCAGTCTTATCTGACTGGTTAAGTCTAAGGTATTAATGTTAGGTTAGGTACCATCTTTATGGAGGGAGTAAATAATGGAAGAAAATACAAAGGGCCCTATCTTAACTTAATATTGCTGTCTTACAACCCACCAACAGTCTATTTTTAACTGCCTTCTGCCTGCGTTGTTTAAATAGCATCTACAATTCTAAAAATAATTGTGAAGATATCTAAACTTATGGGCATAGTATTCTCAAAATGAGGAGTGTTCAGATACATTTCTGCCATATTGCTACCTTTTTGATGGAAAAATTAGGTGCTCTCCTGACTGAATACGACTTAGACAGACATCAACACTCAGACACTATCTCGGCGGTAAATCACAAACACAGGCGCATGTCCAACTCCACTGAACACTTAATAGAACTGAACGCTTTTAAATATTAGTGCATTTGTTTAGAGAATGCATATACATAGTCTACACTATATTGTGTGTTCTCTATTTACAGTAAAATGCTGAAAAAGCAATCTGCCAGAGCCCCTGGTTCTTAAATAGTTCCCTGCCATTTTATTTAGTAGTGCATTTGTGAGGTCAGTGAAATTAATGTTGAATGAGCGAATCTGATTTAGTCTTGTTGTTATTTATCTCAGTGATGTGTGATTGCATTGAGTTCATGCTCTATGTACACCAGTCATGTTTCAATTTGTCAAAGCACTTAAGCTTTAATTTAAGTCCAAAACAGACTGAGTAAGTAATTATAAAAATGCTATGGAAACTCACTTTCCAGAAGCAGCAGGGTGAATTAAATTACGGTATTTTCCGGACCATAAGGCGCACTGTATTATAAGGCACAGTCTGAATTACGGGGTCTATTTCTGTATTTGACCCACGTATAAGGCGCACCGTACTATAAGGCGCAGTCTCAATTACGGACTCTATTTCTGTACGGTACTTATTTTGTACGGCACCGTATTATAAGGCACTTGATAAAACATACGATCTACAAGAAAAGTATAGGATGCAAAACGGTGATTTATAATTGAAGTTTATTCTACTACTTGACAAAACGCACATTATTTTTAATCACTCTTCTCCCACAAATCCATCAAAGTCCTCATCTTCTGTGTCTAAATTAAAAAGCTGCACAATTTCACTATCGAGCACTCCGGTGTTCCCTCTCGTCAATGTCTGAGTCCGTCTCATCGCCAGGCGGCTGTTCAGCAATGATGCCGGCTTTCGCGAAAGCTCGGACAACGGTTACAGCAGAAAGCTCAGCCCAGGCATCCGCAATCCATTCACATACGGTGGCGTAACTCGCCCGCCGCTGCCTCCCGAGTTTTAGTAAACGTGCGTTCGGCGTCTATCATCCATCGATTTTACGCCGCTCGCAACTTTTCTTTAAATGCCCTGTTTACGCCAATGTCCAGCGGTTGGAGTTCTTTATTTAATCCTCCCGGAAAAACGGCAAGATCCGAATTAATTTTCGGTGGCACAACAATACTTTTATAGAATTTGGAGCTCAGTACACGTATAAGGCTCAGTACACGGATTATAAGGCGTACGTCCGATTTCTGTGAAAATTTTAGGCTTTTAGGTGCGCCTTATAGTCCGGAAAATACGGTATGTAAATATTTTAGTCATGCCCATTTTCTGACGTGATGCTGCATTAGATGTTGTTTATTAATCAGAATATAAAGAAAAAGTCACACCTCTCACCACTTATATGGTGAGTTTTCAGTAGTTAATGATTACAATTCGAATCTGTTAGCATGGAAGTCAAGACATACTATGTACATGAAAAAAATAAAGAAAAGAGGTTTGAGGACCTCATAAATCCCATTACTCCCATGATATTGGTAATTCCATTGTTATTCCACAGCACCCCTTATTTTCAATTAAAGAGTATACCATAACTTAATTATTACAACCTCTTTCACCTAAATACTGTAAATGACTGGTGCTGTATGTGAACTTTATGAATATGATGATGCATATTGTATTTGTGATTGTGTACAATCTGTTTATGTCTTAAATTGTATAGTGACACATTTGCATTAAATGGTTTCAGAGTTTTTTAATATATATTGAGTAAATAATACACATATGACATAAATAAAACAAAGAAATAAAGAAAATTACTTGGACTCCTCTCCCACATGGTCTGACATTGACTTAGCTGAGGTACATGTGCGCACACACACACACACACACACACACCAATATGTGACTAAGATCGTAGGTGTAGACATGACATCATGGGCTTTAAACTAGCACAAGCATCTCTGTATTACATAAATGGAAATCAATAACTGAAATAAATGTAAGACTGATGTAGGATGATTCAGTCCAGTGAATCACCTAGATGCATCAAATGGGTGTAATAATTACCAAGATAATTATATAAATTATATAAGTTTTCACAAATGTGTTGCAAAAATCATAAAAAATTATCGATCAAATAAGTATCGATCGATAAGTATCGATCAAATTTGTACCTGGTTTTCATCCTATTGATTGAAAACACATGACTCAATTAACTGTTTAAATTATTTGCAAAATTAAATGTTTCACATAATTTTGTCTGATAATCGGTCTGATTTGACTGATTTGCCATAAAAATCTGATAAATCATTTACAAATGTAATGTTTTTTTTCTTATTTGTTGGGTTTGTTTCTCTTTATAAGATTTTGAACCAAGTCCTAAAAGTTTTGGCTAAAACATGTGTAGAAAATTAAGGGTTTACAATTTTTTTTAAGTATCGCTGTAGTATAGCTACATCATTAGGTAGCATTGGGGATTAAGAGTATAAATTAATTGAACATGTTTTTCACAGTAAGAACAATGTAATAATTGAATGCAGTTGATTAATAGCATGTATCGTCTTTGATGACAATTCTCTGCCTTGATCTGCAGTTTGTAAGAATTTATTAAGTTTTTTTGTGGCCCTGCACACAAAGGTGACTTTAAGATCAATCTTTTTTTTTTTGAGGCAAGATAAATTAGTACACTCAACAGATTAGTCAGAAATTTTTATAACTTTTTAAGAATAAACATTTTCTTTAATCTAATATACCAAAATATGACATACTTGCAAAATATGACATAATATACCATGACATACTTGCTTTTTTTGTAGTTCTATAATTACATATTGTCCATCTCCTTCCCTTGAGTACTTACTTAAATAATCTGTGGTTTTAATCTGTGATTAAGAACTCCACCTCTTTGAAACTATGATTTGGGTGATGAATGATGGTGTGTTAGCTTGTGGTAAAGTTATTAAACTATTTTAAACTAAGTCATATTTCTGTTAACACATTCATAATGAAAACATGTAATTTACGCATTGATATTGAAATCTTTATACATATGATAATATGATGAATATGAATTATATGATGTAAATAATTATGTTCTGCCTGAAAATGTTTTCATTTTAAGATCATTTTATTGACTTTTTTCATTTGTAATCAAATTAATTTTTGTTTGCCTTTCTCTAGATAAACGGCTGAAGATGTGTGATAGTGTGGATGTTGAGGAGAAACCTCCTGCCCCCCCCATGAGAATGAGCAGCAGCTCCCGCGACTCTTCATCCATCCTGCATTCATCTAAACCGCTGCCCATGGCTCCAGAAGAGAAAAACAAGAAAGCTCGCCTCAGATCCATTTTCCCTGGGGGGGACAAAAGTAAGATGCAGAAGTGGAGTATACAAATATAAATTACAAACACCTTATGACACTGGTTATTACATACTTACATAATCCAAAGATGTGTATGTTCAGGTGATACACATTATTATACCTATAATAAAGCAGTAATCACAAGAGTGTGTGCATTATTGTGAATAAATCATGGGAAAGAGGTGTCATTAGGCACGACTCCTTTCTGTGATTTATTTACAATAATAACAACTTTGAGTACCTTATTGCTTTTTAAAACAGTTACAAACTTGGGGGGAAAAAAAGGTTTGATTCATTAATGCATATATAGAAACAAAATTATGCCTGGTCCTCTGTGGTGTAATCTAGTCCAGTTTTTAAAGTGAACATTGATCGCTGAGTAACTGGATTCTGGTTTCTCTAACAATCAAGAACTGCTTTCTATTGGCCAAACACAGAACACAGTTTATGAAAAAACAGCCGCAACAGGCATAGTATTCATCAGATATGGCGTGCTGTTTATTAATTTCTGCTTTATGATCTAAAATGAGGGAGGCATGGTGGCTTAGTGGTTAGCATGTTCGCCTCTCAGCGCTAGGGATTTCCGGTTCATTTCCCAATCTGGGTAGAGTTTCCATGTTCTCCCCGTGTCCGTGTGGGTTTCCTCCAGGTTCTTCGGTTTCCTCCCACAGTAGTCCAAAAACATGGCTCAAGGTCAATTGAATTCTCCAAATTGCCCCATATAGAGTGTGTTTGTGTGAGTGAGTGTGTACCCAGCGATAGATTGGCGCCCTGTCCTGGGTGTATCTGCCCAGCGCCCGAAAATTTCTCCCCTGGATGGGCATGGGGCGCCCTTCCATGACACTTGTAGAGGATAAAGCGGAAGATTATGGATGGATGGATCTAAAATAATGAATCACATCAGATTTAAGGACAGGAATGACCAGTTTTATAACACCTTAAATATAATGCATACATTTCTGCTGCACAATTGTAGAAACTATTCATGAAGTACACTATAACACCGAACATACTTTGTAATATGTCCTTAATAGGGGACATATTTAAACATTATAAACTTATCATTCTGCAAGTATTTACAGTTTTTATTTATGCTGAATTTATTTTATTAGGAAAAAGTTAAATACTAAGTAAAAAGGTCATAATTAATGCAAAACTTATTAAAATAAACTTATCATTCTGCAAGTATTTACAGTTTTTATTTATGCTGAATTTATTTCATTAGGAAAAAGTTAAATACTAAGTAAAAAGGTCATAATTAATGCAAAACTTATTAAAATAAACTTATCATTCTGCAAGTATTTACAGTTTTTATTTATGCTGAATTTATTTCATTAGGAAAAAGTTAAATACTAAGTAAAAAGGTCATAATTAATGAAAAACTTATTAAAATGACAATGTCTATTACAGATTTTGTGTAATGCATGTTCTGCATAGTAACACTTTACCAGAGATAGTCAGTCTTTTGTATAAGGCTGTAAATATACACCCACATGCCAGGAATAATCAAACATTTATATACCTGGATAGTACACAAATATAGTACTGCAGTTACACTTTTGATAAACACCATTGAAATACATACATGTTTACTCAAACCTGCTATAATGCATATTCACTACATTTACACCTACATTTTGGCATGCACAAGTAAAATACTCACCATTCATAGTCAGATATAGTACCCAAAGTACATACAAAGTACATGAACTACTATGTACAGTGTCCTTCACAATTATTGGGAATCCTCAAATGTAATGTATCAATTACTATTACCTATAAATGTTGCTACATTTACTTACAATTTTCAGAAAGTAAAACCCAACAAAAATATTTTTCATTATTAATAATTATTTAATTGATTGGTGGGTGGCAGTGTGGCTTAGTGGTTAGAACATTTGCCTTTCAGCACTGGGGATCCAGGCTACAATTCTGATCTGTGTGGAGTTACCATGTTCTCCCCGTGTCCATTTGGGTTTTCTCTGGGTTCTCTGGTTTCCTTCCACAGTTCAAAAACATGGATTGAAGTTAAATTGAAATCTTTAAATTGCCCCATATAGTTTGTGAACTGTGTGAGTGAGTGTGCCCAGTGAAGGATTTGCACCCTGTACAGTACAGGGTGTGTTTGCACAGCACCCGAAACGTTCTCCCCTAGATAGGCATGGGTAACTCCCTTGCAAACAAATAGAGGATTAAGCAGAAGAAAAATGAATGAATAGTTGACTGGTACCCCTGCAGTTAAATATATAAAACAATGAAAAAATAAATATATATTTATATACATATATACATGCTAAATATATAATGTGTATTTTTGCAGCGAATAAGAAGAAGGAGAAAGAGCGTCCTGAGATTTCCCTACCTTCTGATTTTGAACACACCATTCATGTTGGCTTTGACGCAGTGACAGGAGAGTTCACTGTAAGTTCAGCTTCTATTTCTGACTCAGCTTGTATTTTCAAATACTCATCAACTTATTTTATTGAACAATTATATAGACCAGACCTGGACATTTTACAGCCCCATGGACACAACAGCTTTTTTGGTTTGTCCCTGAAATGCTCACATGAAGTCAGTTGAAAGAAAAAAATCAAATATAAACAAGTATGTATAGTTCACACATATAAAATAATAAAACAATGGAATTGATAAATAAAATGTAACTAAAATAAGTGCCGTACAGATGTATTGTGTGCAAGAGCATTGCGTCTATTTTAAATTAAGACCTATTTTACCCTCTTTACCAGATACCATTTTTTCAAATACCTTGGGTAAATTAATTGCTCTTTTTTATTGTCTTAAAGGAATGTTAATTCAGAAATCTTTCAAGTTAATTTCACTTATATTTCTTATTTTAATAATTTATTATACAATACAATCTATAAGGTGGCACGGTGGCTTAGTGGTTAGCACATTCGCCTCTCAGCGCTAGAGATTCCCGGTTCGAATCCCCATCTGGGTGGAGTTTCCATGTTCTCCCCATGTCCGCGTGGGTTTCCTCCAAGTTCTCTGGTTTCCTCCCACAGTCCAAAAACATGGATCAAGTCAATTCTCCAAATTGCCCCATGTAAAGTGTGTTTGTGTGCGTGTCTGTGTGTGTGTGTGTGTGCCCAGCGATAGATTGGTGCCCTGTCCTGGGTGTATCTGCCCAGCGCCCGAAACGTTCTCCCCTGGATGGGCATGGGGAACCCCCCCTCGACCCTAATATATAGGATAAAGCGGAAGATAATGAATGAATGAATATAATCTATAAACAACCATCAATCCATCCATTATCTTCCGCTTGTCCGGGGTTCGGGTCACGGGAGCAGAAACCGAAGTAGGGAGACCCAGACGTCCCTCGTCCCAGCCACCTCCACCAGCTCGACTGGGGGAACCCCGAGGCGTTCCCAGACCAGCTAAGAGATATAATCCCTCCAGCGTGTCCTGGGTCTTCCCTGGGGTCTCCTTTCAGCTGGACTTGCCTGGAACACCTCCCTAGGAAGGCGTCCAGGAGGCAGCCTTACCAGATGCCCGAACCACCTCAACTGGCTCCTTTCGATGCGGAGGAGGAACGGCTCCACTCCGAGTCTCTCCCGGATGACCGAGCTTGTATTCGCAATCTTGCTCTTCTGGTCATTACCCAAAGCTCGTGACCATAGGTGAGGGTCAGAACATAAATTGACTGGTAAATCGAGAGCCTTGCCTTGTGGCTCAGCTCCTTCTTTACCACAACAGACCAGTATAGGGTCGCATCACTGCTGACCCCGAGCTGATCCATCTGTCAATCTCATGCTCCATCTTACCATCACTCGTGAACAAGACCCCAAGATACTTAAACTCCTCCACTTCAGGCAAGATCTGATCCCTGACCCAGAGAGGATACTCTACCCTTTTCCGACTGAGAACAATGGCCTCAGATTTGGAGGTGCTGATTTTCATCCCGGCTGCTTCACACTCGGCTGCAAACCGATCCAGTAAGAGCTGAAGTTCGCAGCCTAGAAATTCTGTCCATATAAATTATGAACAGAACCGGTGACAAAGGACAGCCCTGACGGAGTCCAACCCTCACTGGAAACCAGTCCGACTTACTGCCGGCCATGCGAACCAAGCTCCTGCTTTGCAAATACAGGGACTAAATGGCCCGTAGTAAGGAACCATGTAACCCATACTCACGAAGCACCTCCCACAAAATACCCAGAGGGACACAGTTGAAAGCCTTCTCCAGATCTACAACTCTCCGGTCCCCCTTTTTAAAAAGAGGCACCACCACCCCCATCTGACAGTCCAAAGGCACTTCCCCCGATGACCATGCAATGTTGAAGAGGCGCGTCAACCAAGACTGCCCCACAACATCCAGAGCTTTAAGGAACTCTGGGCAGATCTCATCCACCCCAGAAGTCCTGCCATCAAGGAGCCCTCTGACTACCTTAGCGACTTCAGCCACAGTGATGGACAAGCCTCCTCCCGGGTCCTCTGACTCTGCCTCCTCTCCGGAGGGCATATTGGTGGGATTGAGAAGGTCCTTGAAATATTCCTTCCACGGCCTAATGACGTCCCCAGTCGAAGTCAACAGTGCATCCCTTCCACTATATACTGTGTTGGTGGCACACTGCCTTCCCCTCATGAGTCGCCTGACATTTTGCCAGAATCTTCAAGAAGCCGACCGAAAGTCACTTTCCAAGGTCTCACCGAACTCCTCCCACACCCCATGCCTCCGTGACGCATGAAGCCACAAATCTCTTGGCCTGTAGGTACCGGTCAGCTGCTTCTGGAGTCCCACAAGCCAACCATGCCTGATAGGACTCCTTCTTCAGCTTGATGAAATCCCTTAGACGGGGTGACCACCACCGTGTTCGAGGGTTACCGCCACGACAGGCACCAACTACCTTTCGACCACAGCTCCTGTCTACCGCCTCAATAGAGGAGGAATGGAACATGGCCAATTCAGGCTCAATGTCCCCCACCTCCCCCTGAATGTGGTTGAAGCTCTGCCGGAGGTGAGAGTTAAACATCCGTTTGACGGGTTCTTCCGCCAGTTTAGGTCTGCCTGGTCTGACTGGCACCTTCCCCCGCCATCTGATCCAACTCACCACCAGGTGGTGATCAGTTGACAGCTCAGCTCCTTGGACACCCGAGTGTTCAAGACACATGGCCGCAAGTCCAATGACACAACTACAAAATTGAACTGCGGCCTAGGGCATCCTGGCGCCATGTGCACTTATGGACACCCTTGTGCTCGAAAATGGTGTTCATGATGGACAAACCGTGATTTGCACAGAAGTCCAACAACTGAACACCACTCGGGTTCAGATCAGAGGGGCCGTTCCTCCCAATCACACTCCTCCAGGACTCACTGTCATTGCCCACGTGAGCGTTGAAGTCCCCCAGTAGGACTACAGAGTCTCCAAAGGGAGCCTTTTCTAGTATCCCCCCCACAGACTCCAAGAAGGCTGGGTACTCTAAACTGCCGTTCGGCGCATAAGCACAGGCAACAGTCAGTACCCGTGCCCCAACCCGAAGGCGTAGGGACGCTCCCCTCTCGTCCACCGGAGAATACCCCAACATGCACGCTTCAAGCCGGGGGGCCACGAGAAAGCCCACACCTGCCCGACGCCTCTCACCATGGGCAACTCCAGAAAAGAACAGAGTCCCGCCCCTCTCAAGGAGATTGGACCCAGACCCCCCCCCCCCCCCCCCCCCCCCCCCCCCCCCCCCCCCCCCCCCCCCCCCCCCCCCCCCCCCCCCCCCCCCCCCCCCCCCCCCCCCCCCCCCCCCCCCCTCCCCCCAGGTGGTGAGCCCATCTGAAGGGGAACCCATGTAACTCCTTCGGGCTGGGCCCGGCCTGGCACCTTGGGAAAGTGCCCAACCACCAGACGCTCGCTGATGAACCCCATTCACGGGCCTGGCTCCAGGGTGGGGCCCCGATAACCCTAAATCGGGCAGGGTATACTTGTTCCTGGTGTTTATATTCATAGGGGTTTTATTGGACCACTCTATGTCTGGCCCGTCACCTAGGACCAATTTGCCTTGGGAGACCCTGCCAGGGGCTTTTTGCCCCAGACAACATAGCTCCTAGGATCATTCAAGCACGCTAACTCCAAGGAGGAGTATAAACAACTTATTCTTAAAATATTTTTTTTGTATACCTTTAGTGTCATTTTTAGTGATTTAGTGTCAATAAAATTTTTATTTATAGTACAGTGAGGAAAATAAGCATTTGAACACCCTTTGCATGTCCACTGTGAGAGACACAATCTAAAAAAGAAAAATCTGGAAATCACAATTTATGATTTTTTTTTAAATAATTTATTTGTGTCTTACTGCAGCAAATAAGTATTTAAACACCTGCTAATCAGCAAAAATTCAGGCCCTCAAAGACCTGTTAGTCCACCTCTATCAATCAGTAAGACTCCAATTACTAACATGACTAAGACTCCAATCCAAGTCCAAAGACACCAGAGACAAAATTAATTCCAAAGTGTATTTCTAAAAAAATGTTTACAGGCTTATCTATCCAAATGGTCAAGAGCCACATTATAACAGGTTTTTGTCTGTTATTGTGGTTAAATGTATTTTCATAATTCCTCATAACTACTCTGTTGTCCTATAAACCACCGTAGAGCACTATGGGTGATTTTTCAGTGTGTTTTGCACTGGTATGATTAAATTACACATTTACAATTACACAGTTAGAATGATTTACCAGCCAACCAATGGATTTAAGAATGACCAACATAAAGAACAATATTTTAATGATTTTTAGCAAGCCCTCAACCACCCAGCTTGATTTAGGGTGTGTCCATGTGTTTTTACTATCGTAATGATTGGTAAAGTTCACCTTGCATACTAAATAAATAGTAATAGTAAGGTTCTCCGTTGTACTGTAAATGGAGAACACGCAGTATAGTGTAGACTTTGTACAGTATATGCATTCTCTGTACAAATGCAGTGCTCTTTAATAGCATTCAGTTCTAGTTAGCGTTCACAAGTGTTCATGATTCACTGCTGAGATTGCAATGAACATCTGACTGTTGACATCTGTCTAGGTTGTTTTCAGCCAGTGTTTTTTTTTTATTCATTAATTTATATATATATTTTTTTATATATTTTTTTTCTTCGCCAAGATAGCGATACTCCTGAAATGTCCCTGAACACACCTTATTTCAAGGCCATACCCATCAGGGTAGATAAGTTCACAAGCATCTCTACTATTTAAATGATGCAGAATGAAGACCAATAAATACGTTTTGACGGAGTGTAAGATAGTAATGAGCATTGCGATTGATGTGTATAGATGTACCAGTGAATGGATAGTGTTTAAAAACTCTTAAAGCACAACACAAGCTAGTTCACCATTCAATCATCCACTAATCAAATATCAATTGACCATTGGTCAACAGTGTATAGAGGATTAACTTGTATGCATGTAAGTATGTAGAAAAATATAAGCAGTATACTGTAATTGTAAAACTACAAAGTGCAATTATATGGTAATGAGTGTAAAAGCAGGAAGGTAAAACAACCTTTTATTTAAATAATCTTAATTATTTTAAACAGAAGAAGAATACACACTCTGTTGTGACTTGTTACAATATGAAGTAATGTGTTTAGTTTTAGTACATATAGGCTAATCTATATTATTTCTATATTTCTTTTTATTTTCTTTCTCACACACACTCCTATACATACATAAATACATGCATACAACATATACAGGGCATCCCAGAGCAATGGGCTCGACTACTACAGACCTCCAACATCACTAAGTTGGAGCAAAAGAAGAATCCTCAGGCTGTTATCGATGTGCTCAAGTTTTATGACTCCAAAGAAACTGTCAACAACCAGAAATATATGAGCTTCACATCAGGAGGTAATCACACGCATGCATGCATGGACTGTACTAATGATTAATTCCCTAAATATCTAATTAATTGGTTATTTGAAGGTCATCACTAGAATTTTTTTTTTCTAACCTTAAGAATCCTAGAAGTAAACTCATTAAGCTGACCAAAACTTTAATGAACATTTCTTAAATAATTTAAAATGTCAGTTTAAAACCAGGACTTGCTATCAAACGCAAATCATATGACAAATTCCAATAAAAAATTTAATTTACAAGAGACTACATCACTGTAGACAACTGAGGTCATGTTGCTGGAGCTGTTTTTTTCTTATTTTATTTAGTTGGCCCCATATTAGTTATTCCCATAGTGGGATTTTTAGTGGCATAAATGGGTTGCCTAGAAATCTAAAATCTAAATAGGTAATCAGTTTCTAAATAAATATTTTCAGAACCTTATAGAGTTCCTTTTTTGTGTGTATACCTCACTGGCTTCACTGGCTTCATTGTAAAAAGATTACAATATGAAAACTTTGCTGTTTTATTGTTTACATTTTTGTGGCTATTGAGGAGGGGAGACAAACCACAAAGTATTTAAACCATAATCCTACCTTACTTTGATGTGCGTTAGCGTTAACAAGCTTATAGCAATATTAGTATTGCAACTTTTTATTTAACCTATGCCACTGAAAATTAGGTTTACAATGGTAAACCTAAAATAATTAATAAACATGTTATTACATATTAAAATCAATGTAGCACATAAGCACAATCTAAAAATAGTAACATTGCAATTTGTAATCTGAAAAAATAATGATCATTTTCAAAATTCTCTTCTGAACTCCAAACATAAGTTTCTTGTTGTCTTTAATTTTCAGACCTTTCATTTCATTTCATTGTACAGGGCTAAAACCTAATTAATGTTTCTGTAGATCACTGCAATTAACTTCATTTAAAAAGCATAATAATTGCTTTTAAATATTATTATTATTATTATTATTATTATTATTATTATTGCATAATAAGTTGTAATGCATTTTCATTGCACTAGAACATGCCAGTTAGATATTTAAGTCATAAACTGTGGCTGGCAATTTGTAATTAGATAAAGGTAAAGGTAAAGGAGTATGAATTATTAAATGCATATTAAGAGAAAAAGACAAGAAAAGACTTGAACACTTCAAATTGAACACATTTACATGTACACATCTCTCTGGGATTGTGCACTTGGAAGATTTAATTAAATACATCATACAGGCAAGTCTTGGGTCTTAAAATTTAAACCTTAATAAGGACTTATATTAACAGTGACCTTTTGTCAACAACTTTATACAGTCCCATATTATTTTCCATCCAGACTTCAGATTAGAAATTACCTAATATGTAAACAGATGTATTTGAATTCTAATTTGTGTGTGGCTTGCTGACTAATAAATAATCAAGTTCCAAAATAAAGGGTCTACAGAAAATTTTTGATTGATTACCCAGTAGGTTTAAATATAACTTTTAAGAAAATTAAAGATCTGAAAGGTCGAATCAGTATTAAAATGCTATGGGAATTTTAAGTCTGTTATGAATTAGATATTTGAGGTTTATAAAACCTACACATTGCATATGCATTTTACTTTTATGGTTTTATTACAGGCGGCACGGTGGCTTAGTGGTTAGCACGTTCGCCTCTCAGCGCTAAGGATTCCCGGTTCGAATCCCCATCTGGGTGGAGTTTCCATGTTCTCCCCGTGTCTGCGTGGGTTTCCTCCGGGTTCTCCGGTTTCCACCCACAGTCCAAAAACATGGATCAAATTAATTGAATTCTCAAAAATTGCCCCATATAGAGTGTGTCTGTGTAAGTGAGTGTGTGCCCAGCGATGGATTGGCGCCCTGTCCTGGGTTTATCTGCCCAGCGCCCGAGACGTTCTCCCCTGGATGGGCATGGGGAACCCCACCGCGACCCTAATAGAGGATAAGCGGGAGATAATGAATGAATGAATGGTTTTATTACATACTACTTTTTCCCTCTGTGAATCAAAGATCAGGGCCTCTAGAAACAGGACCAAAACAAAGCAGGTATTATTTTTGTGGTGAATATTTAAACCTATTAGTAAAATCTTCTCCACCAACTAAAAATTTTCATCCGCTAGCATCCTGTGCACCGCAACCCGTGAATCCCAATAAATTTTTAGTTGATGACTTACAAAAACTGTGCTGCAACAAAACTCTACCATCTCAATTTTACATCTAAATTTAAGGTGGAGTAATAAAATATTTATGTCTAATAAAGTGACTATAATGAGTGGACAAAGTGAGTGTTAATAAAAAAAACGCCAGCAGCACTGCTGTGTCAGAACTGAGTGAGGAGAAAGAAACAGATGGACAACAGTCTGTAATTGTAAAAGTACAAGTCCATCTATATGGATACAAATGCTGGAACACAACCACTATATACCTACTGGAGATATTATAACATTTCATTATAAGTTGGTCCCACTGCCTTTGCTGCTTCCACTTTTCTATAAGATTTCTTTAAATAAGATTTCTATAAATTTTGGAATATGTCTATGAAAATTATTTTGTGCTTCTCCAAAAGAGCAAATGTAATGCACTGATGATGAATGAGAGGGCTGGGCTGTTCATCCAAAAAGTGTTTGGTGGGATTGCGATCAGGCCTGTGTGAACCAGTAAGGTTATTCCCTACCAAACTCACCCAATCATTCTTTTATAGACCTAGACAACAAAAGATGAGATGGGGCAATATAACTATATTATGGTGCAATAATACAAAAAAAATGTATATATATATTTTTTAATCATATATTTTCAAAATGTATACTGTGTATACTTTTTTGTATCCCTTTTCAATTCAATTTCTAAGGGAATGCTTCTGAATAAAGTCTTATCTGATCTTAGTTTTGTGAACTTGGGTTCACTTTTGATTGCAAAGCGCATTCCACAAAATTTGGACTCAATAATCTCTCTGTGCGAATGTAATTTAATAAACACAGAGTTTACCAGATTATTTTTATTAAAAATGGGGGGAAATTAAATAAAAAATAATTAATAATAAATAAAATTGTTATAAAATATTTAATAATAATAATAATAATAATAATTGTAATAATGTCCATTTATCCACCATGCCGGCCAATAGTGGTTATTTATTTGTTGATCTTTAACGTTCATGCATTAAATATTTCTGAGATGTTAAACAAATGCGAAGACTATAATATGAATTAAACATTTTGTGATGTATATTTTTTCATTTTGTGTTGCAGATAAATCAGCTCATGGCTACATCGCAGCTAATACATTGGTAAGATGCATTTAAGTTTTTAAACTTACTTCCTGATTTAACCTGCTGAGTCAGCTCCATGAATCGGCTGATTCATGAGTCACTATGAATTCCTTCCCATCATCCTCCTGAATATTCCTTTTCTCAAAAAATTTCAATTGCAAAAAATTTGGCACTTTTTATCCGGGTTTATAGATGCTTGCACTCCCCCCCCCCCTTTTTTTTTTCCTTTTCACTTTTTCTTTTATTTAATCATTATATAGTTGTACTGTATTTATGGCTTTGCAGAAGATTTAGATACAGTAAGGTTATGTTTCATATTTATGTTTTTGTATGGAAATTTTCTGTCCGAAAATATTCCAGGGAATCTGTACCCGGAATACCAACAGATTTGATAGTCAAAGTTATCAGCATGAAAAACGAATACTGTCAGCACTATTTCGGATTCATATATATTCACATGCATAAACATATAAATACAACAACTAACAGTATTAATCCTTACTTTTTCTGTTTGCTTAATCAGACTAGAAAATGCTCTCTCCTAAATATTATTTTGATCAAAATAAAAAACAAACATTTTAACACATACTGAAAACACAGGTTCACCTGCCATATTGAAAGTGGTTCCTTATTTGTATTACTAGACAAGAAACAAATAGCATCACATCATTAGATGTACAACTGCTCCTTTTTACTCCTCTATGTGTAACAGATCTTCAGTTTGCACAATGAATGATGTAAACATCTGAGCTAAATCTGTTGTACAGTAAATTGAAACTATATTTTTGCAAGTATAACAAGTTATCTACTATAACACAAACATTTATTAGATTACACTATTATATAGTGTTTAGCACGTTCGCCTCTCAGCGCTGGGGATTCCAGTTTTGAATTCCAATCTGGGTGGAGTTTCCATGTTCTCTCTGTGCCCGTGTGGGTTTCCTCCGGGTTCTCCGGTTTACTCCCACAGTTCGAAAACATGGATTTGAGGTTAATTGAATGCTTTAAATTGCCCCATATAGTTTGTGTGTGTCTGTGTGAGTCAATGTGCCCAGCGATAGATTGCCTCCCTGTCCTGGGTGTATCTGCACAGGCCTGAACCCCTCCCACCCCCCTCAACTCTAGTAAAGGATTAAGGGGAAGATAATGAATGAATGAATATTACAAATTATGCTTTTATTTAAACTAGCTATATTTACATTCTGCTTACCATTTTATTTGCATTTAATGTTATTTTAATTTAATGTTATTTACATTTATTTCATCTTTCATTTCAATGCATTTCTGTATGTACTATATAAACTATATTACATACGTTACCTGAACTTGCTGTTGTCTGTTTATTTAGGATTTTATTCTTTTATTTCTAGTTGAGCGTAATATCAGTGCACCAACAAAAACATTTTTAGACAGTTGTACTTTTTATTTTTTACAACTGTAGGATTCAAAATTTTCACAACTGTATATTAGGCTTTAATAATTAGATCTGTTGAATTATTAAATACAAATTTCCACAAGACCGCCCTAACGTCAAGGCTCAGTCTTGTAGCACACTGTAACTCTGGTAGAACTTCCTCTTAAGACACGTAATACTAATTATTACATGGCATTGGTGACCCAGTGGTTAGGGCTGTGGGCTGTTTATTTAAAGAAGCCTCTCTGTTACAGTGACAGTATGCAGGCAACCTTTTTTATTTTTTGTATTAACAAATAAACAAAAAAAAATCTGTAAGAAATAGAAAAATTCAGAGTTTATTAATTTTCTTAAATGTTTGTGCAATATATGAACTTACACACTTGGTTGACAAGTTATCAAATCATTATTTTACTAATTATTAAATATGTTTGGTAACTTTTATGTTTGGTCATATATTTAAGTTTTATATTAAGCATTTTAACTTTGCATGTAAGAGACTGTAGGACTGACCACAATTCATTGTAGCAAAAAGCAGTGATGAGCAAATGGTGGCTCAGGTCTCAGGAGTGCAGGAGTAGTTTTTTGTTAATTCCCTGATCGTTTTGTTGTTGGGCCCTTAAAACGTGTAATATTTTCCATTTTTGGGTTTAACCAACCTTTTTTTTTATTATAAAAAAGTTGTGAAATATGAAAAAGCTGTTTGTTTGACTTATTTCAGTATATTATGCTTTTATAAGATTAAGCTGTCTAAAAGAGAAGTGCAATTCTGATGCATTGTTGACTGCAATATAACCCGCTTTTACAATAATGTCAAAATTTTAAGGTAAAGTTTGGAGTTCTATTGCATTATATACACTGTTGTAACAGTTAGCTGTAAATCCTACAATCACCTAAAACTTAAAATGTTAAGATATTAAGAATATCAAAATTTACTCCAAAAAGTGTTTTATTTCCTTTTTCAATTTACACTCTTTAATTTGCCTCAGTTTTTTTTTTCTCCTTTACTCCCAATTCTGCTTTTTTTGTCCCTCATTTCTCCTGTCTTTCCATTTTGGTTTTAAATGCTGTGTGCATTTGTGTGTTGAGTTACATATCCTCCCGTTTTCGATCATTCAGAACCGCCTCCTGTCCTCTGGGCCACCAGTCAGCCTTAGAACCTGCAGCGCTTTTTTTGACAAGGTAAAATCTTGTTTTGATTCCAATCTTATCCTCTAATTTGGCACTTAACACTTCAGTGAGTGATTTTTATTTATTTATTTATTTATTTTTTAACCCCTTCTGCATATGTGCATCATTAAGCTAAGTTATTCCATCTCTAACGCTGTAGGTGAGGTTTTCTTTTTAGGATGCCAGAAACATAACACTTGTTAATTAACTAATGTTTATGTATTAAAAGCGCTACTGATGAATCAAATAGGAGCTAGGGGAACAACGTGAGTATACAGAATTTCACAGCTTACTAAGACTAATGCTGAGGACAAAATGGAGTCACAATTTTTTAGTTTGTATGTAGTTATATTAGACAATAATTAAAACTACTGCCAGCAAAAGTAATTATAAATAGGAGTTTATTTGGCACAAAGTAGTCTTGAGAAGAAATACAAACCTCTTTCAAAATCATTTCACAGGGTTTAAATATCTTTTACTCCATAAAACAACTTGCTGGCATAATAATAATTAGTTTTCATGTTTCATATTGTGTGTGTGTGACAGACAGACAGACAGACAGACAGACAGACCAACTTCAAGTACAATAGATATTTTCAGATATTGGAATTTTTAAAGTTTTAGTTATTGCAAAGACATCATATCAAGAACTAGCAGTTACAATGCTTACACAAATAAATCAATGTGTATTAAACACAATGGAAATGAAAAGAGAACGTATAAATGACTGTGTTTTAATACACAGTTTAGTGGATGAAATATATATTCAAGTGAATTTGTCACACTCAGCTGACTGCAAACTATAAACAGCACTGTTGCATAATGAATACAATCATAGTTACACAGATGCATGTGTTAAAAATAGTCTCAGTTGCTTTCAATCCCCAAACATGCTCTATGAAAATATGGGCCACCCCATGAATTGGATCCTTTGACACAAACAAAACAATATGCAGACATTGTTAAATGCCTAGAAGAGTATTTTGAATTATACATTGGGGAAACCAAACTGCTGCTTGTGTGGCAGATGGCACAACAAAGTGCTTCCTCATTAAGCCAAGACTCAGTTAAGTACAAGGATCATAAGTACAAATCTTTTTAATTTAAAAGACCTTATACTGGTGACTTTGCATTAGCAGTCTTTCGACAATAATCAACAATTATATGTCGATAGAAATACAAAATACACTATGCAAAGTCTTTTGGGAACAATGTTTGGGTCGATGAGAGAACTGTTTATTTGTACGAAATGTGTGACTCCCATCAACTCTTCTATTAAATGAACATGATCGGCGGCATAGTGGTTAGCACTTTCGACTCTCAGCGATTTCTCTGTTCAAATCTTAATTTGTGTGCAGTTTCCATGTTCCCTCCATGTCTGTGTGGGTTTCCTCCCATAGTCCAAAAAAATGGATCAAGGTAAATTGAATGCTCCAAATTGCCCCATATAGATTGTGTTTGTGTGTGTGTGTCTGTGTGAGTAAGTGTGTGCCCAGCGATAGATTGACACCCTGTCCTGGGTGTATCTGCATCATGAATTAATCTGATGAAGGATCAGGTTTTAGTTGGTTTTGGGGACTAGTTTAAAATAAGTGGAGGTTTATTTTCTTATTTATTTTCTTATTAGCACATTAGAAGTAACTTTTTTGCATTGAATTGAATGAATTACTCTGTCATTTTTTTATCACTTATCAAACATCTCTCTGGTAGGATTTTATGTAAATCAACAAATCAAACTTGTCTACAAAAGTAAAGGAGGAATAAAGCTGTTTTAGAACTGGTTCAAATAAACAGTTGACTAAATTCACAGCATAAAAATAAGGAAATGTGATCGGTGTGAATATATTGTTATACATCAGCTGAGAAGGTGGCACAGCCAATCAGATTTGGAACCTTAAAATACCATACCATGATTCTTAATGCACCATTAATTGTCTTTTTTTAACTTTATTTCATGAGGATAGAGTACAGGAATTTTTTTAATACCTGCAATTGGGCATTAACATGTCTTTGTTGGCTACATTTTGGTAAGGAAGATTCAGCTTTGTCACTTTTTAATGTTCATTTCAAGCACAAGAATTCAAGGATTTTTTTTGGGCACAGTACAGGTGTACAGATGAGTGAAAAGCTTAGGTGCAGGTACCCACTACTGTGCAAATAGCAATATTTACAAGGCAAAAATAATATAAAATTAAATTAAATCTAAAAAGAATGAAAATAAATAAAAATGAAATAAAAATAGGAATGGGAATGTACAAGGAAGCTTTTGAACCTCCTTCCACTTGGCAACTGTGAGAACAGGCAGTTCACTGAATAAATGTGTGTTTGCCCTGCAGTTCTCTTCATGATACCTCTAGATTTCCTCAGGCTGCGGTTTAGATATAAATCCTGAAGGTTTAGGAGCTGAACCCCGGTGATATACTGTGCTGTTCACACTATAATCTGCAGGGATTACCGCTCGAGAGCAGTACAGTTCCTTTACCAGATGGTAATGCTTCCCGTTAGGACACCTTCCACGGTACAGGTGTAAAAAGTCTTCAGACCAAAACCTTCTCAGCCGCCTGAGGAAGTAGAGTCGTCGTTGGGCCTTCTTTACCACCCGTGTGGTGTGTTCTGTCAATGTCAGATCTTTGCTGACATAAACACCAAGGAACTTGAAGCTGCTGACCGTTTCCACCGCAGTCCCATTTATGGAGATCGGATGATTTAATGTGATTTATTCGTGAGCAGGACTTAAAAACTTTGTTCATTGTTCCTGCTAACCGGCTTGTGTGTTAACCACTTAGCTTGTTAACTTGCTAGTCAGAAGCACTTAACAGGGTGGTCTAACAAGGCTGAACAGAAAGCAAATTATCATGCATTTTTCAAATTTCAAAGATTTTCTGTTTCACTTTTTATAAGCAATTTTCTCAGTTATTTTCCACCATTCTATAAAGGTACCTGCAATGAAGTGCTGCAAAGCCTACTGGGTAAGTTTTGCTCATGACATGCATAGCAGATTAAGACGGAGTACTTTTCTAACAGACTTAAACAAATCCTTTTTGGTGCAGATTGAGTAAATGTACCGTAAATGTACTGTAGTAAATCTAACCTATAAAAGAAAGTAGACGAGGAAAATCAAATCAAACAAGTGAGACCCAGTGTATTCTTACTCCAGCCAAGTTGAGGTACTTGTAAGTCGCTTTGGATAAAAGTGTCTGGTAAATGTAAACGTTATCCAACAAGAGAAAAGTCTTCAGTTGTGCTTAGTTACATTTGGATCTTTCATGACCTTGTGAATTATTAAATGCCTTGCTTATGGCATAATTGTTGTTGATTGACCACACCATAGGAGAGTGATTTATGGTTTTGAATTTCCTCTTTTAGTACACATTTGTACTACTTAGAACTGGTTTTTAGCTTAGAACTTAGAACTTTTTTAGCTTTTTGAGCAACAACTTTTTTTCTGTGGCTTTTGAAAGTTTTGGTTTTGTTTGTTTTAATAAAAACGCAAGTTCCCAGATTTTTATTAAAAATAACATGCCCACTCAGTCATCCTTCATACTTTCACATTAGACATAACATATTATAATGAAGACAGGAGGCTTACTTCTTTGCCAACTACTAAGTAATCCTAATCTGGGTTATTCTGTTGCGATTTAAGATGCTATTTAGCCAGATGTTGTTTGAAGCAATAGCGATCAAGGTTTCTTTGCATAATAATCGATGAATTCTTAACTTTTTGTTTACATTAAAAATGGTATTTCTACAAAAAAAGTCTTATCTGTTTTATAGTATGTTGTATAATTACATAACAGGACACAAGGGAGAATGGGGACAATGTGCTAGACTCATATATGCATATAAATATACAAGTTCAGCATTTGGCTGACGTGGAGATGCAGACAGAAATTCAAAAACTTTACCATCTTCCATTATGCAACAGAGAATCGACTCTCTCTCTCTGCAGCTCTTTTTAAAATCTGGAAAAGACACTGATTGTTAACTCAAACACAATCACCTCACCTGTTTCCCTGGTTCTGCCTCTCAGTCACAAATCTGTGCTTGATGGTATCAGTGTTGCTATGATGTGACAGTATGATAAGATATTAATCTTAAAAGTGTCCTTGTATTTTATATCCCGTAGTCTTAAACATGGCAAGTAATTTGGAGAATACTGTGTCAGCTGTTGTGCTGATGTGACCTCCAGTTGCTTACAATACAATATTGTGTCAGTCTGTGAGAATGTTGTCTTTTGCTGCTTGCACGTACAGGACGTTTCGGCACAGTTGGCCCACAATTGTGAAACCAGTTATGTGAGTTGAAAATGAAACAGAAATCAAGTAGACACTAGTTTATGAGGAACATTTTGGACGAAAAACACATGGTACCCTAATTGTTGCACACAACACATCCTGTAACAGCAAATAGTTATAAAAGCTGAACCTGTAATTTTTACAAGGAAACACAAGGCCAGTTGATCCAGTCCAGACAAGACAGTAAAAACTAAACTCTGTAATGTTAGCAGATTTTGTTTTTTTCCTTGTGCAATCATGTGATTGATAATTCCAATATTTATAATAGTTTTAATGGCTTTCAAATTATTTTAAATTCCTTAATAGATAGAGTCTGCTCTGTCATTTTTTTAAATAAAATGCAGTTGTGTTGTCTTTAACTCAACCCACTAGCTTTCGATTGGTGTTACATCAGTGAGGATGGTCATGACAAATCTTTTTTACTTATTTTTTATTTTTAATAAAGTTTAATTGAAGTTAACTTTGTGTTGATCTGGCTCTTTTGACCAGATAAGCAGAATGTATGTTTATGATACCATGAAACATAATAGACCCTTTAATTTCCATCCCACAATTTGTGCAAGGTTTAGTGTTTTATTTTAGTGTTTGTTTATTTGTTTCGTTGTAAAAACCTCGCAACAGATGGTTAATTTTGAAAATAGTTGATCCATGAGCCATTTTTGCAGTATTTAGCAATTGATGTGAATAGGAAGTTAATTAACCAAAGTCTTCTTAATTTTGACTCTGCCCTTCGTCAGTTTTACATTCAGAATGTGTTGTAATGATCTCATAATTTGTGTGTTCTAGCAACAGGGTGCTAAAACAGCTTCTGAGCCTCCAATTGCTCCTCCAGTGTCTGAAGAGGAAGATGATGAGGAAGAGGAGGAAGAAGAAGAAGAAGATGATGATGAGGTGCCACCCATCATAGCCCCAAGGCCAGAACATACCAAATCTGTGAGTGTGCCTCCCTTTCTATTTTAAATGTGTATGTTTCTTTTTAGACTAGTTAAAAAATAAAATGCTTACTGCAATGTAATTATTTATTTATTTATTTATTTATTTTTGTTTTGTTTTAAATAGATCTACACACGCTCCGTAATGGAGCCTGCTGCAACTCCTGACCCCGTTAAAGAGGTCACAACCCCACCAGAATCACAGGTTCAACCAGAAGAAACAACAACATCTAGTACCCTGTATCGACACACAGATCGGCAAAGAAAAAAATCTAAAATGACGGATGAAGAGATCCTCGAACGACTCAGTACGGGTGTTTGTGTGTCTGTAATGGCATGTCTGTGTCAAGACTATTACCAGACCTATCAATCTACCAATTTATTATGCCTTATTTGCAACACAAAACAGTATCATAGTTTGTTTTTTACACAAAGAATGGATCTGAACAGTTTGGATTTTTAAAATCCCTGGAACTTGTTTATGATCTAATTGAATTGGTCATAGAAGTCACCCTTATGAAAAAGATTACACTTACTGTCTTAGTGGGGGTCCTAGTGGGGTGCACTTTGTACACTGATGAGCCAAAATAAAACATCATGCCATGAATACCACTGATAACCATCTTATGAAGGCATCTTTCCAAGAATGGGATAAATAGCGCTCCGATTAAATTGTTAGTTACTGACACTGATGCATTGAAAACAAGTAAATTATTACGCCTAAGCAAAGCACTTGGACAGGCCACATAGTGATGAGCTAAACAAATAAGAACAGTGGTTCTATCAAAAATCATCCAAAATAAAACTGCCACTGAACAAACCACAGGGTCATTAATGTGCACAGTTTGAGCTTGTCTGGTACCAGTTCTACAACAATACTACCAAAGCACAAGCTGCTAAAAGATTTGATGCTGGTTATAATTAAAACAGTATCAAAATATCTACTGCATCCTGCTGCATATCAACAGACCTTACAAAATGCCCAGAACTAGACAATGGAAGAAGGTAGTCTGGTCTGATTGTTCACATTTTCTTTGCCAGCTCCATGTTTGCCTGCCATAAAGATATTTAAAAAAAAAAATGATTTAACCTGATGAATTCTTTCCCACTGAATCCTATTCCAAACCGGTAACTTCAGGTGATTGCGCTTCATTTCTCTTTTATTTCTTTTGTCATTAGCTGACTTTAAGATCTAAGGGGTCTTATTTATTTGAAGTCCTATTTCAATGCCTTTATTAACAACAACTACAGTCTGTTTTTTATTTTTCTCATTATGCGGTATTTAATCATAAGCTAACATTTCTCATGACCTCCGAAAAACTTTCCAGCTGTTCATTAATTAACTGACTTTCTGCAACTGCTTACATCAGATTTGAAAGGCTACTGTTTGCATAAAAAACAAAAAATGGACCATTTTTTTATAAGTAATAATCTAGGAATATTTTGCTCTATATTAAAAAAATCTCAAAACTAAATATAAATGACAAACGTTAATTACAAATTAGAACTAATATACCAGAATTGATGGAATATTGTATATCTTTTAAATTAGGGTCAAGGAAATGGCACTGTGGCTTCAGAGTGCAGAGCACACATTGAGTGTTCTCAATGTCAAGTTTACATATTCAATTGTTTTCATGTAGGTTTCGTCACATAGTCCAAAAGACAAGTAGGATAAATTGGTGATTCTTTATCGCCCCTTGGTGTGAATTAATGTCTGTTTGCCCTGCAGTGGCAAAGACCTGAACAGGGTGTGTCGCCTCTTTTTTTCAATTTACACTGATTTCCGACAACCCTGTTCAAGTTCAAGTAGTTTATTTATATTGCACTTTTTAAAACAGTACATTGTCACAATGCAGCTTTACAGTGTTAAAAGCCTTGATAACAATGAAAACTTGTAAAATGAAAACTGAATAAATGGAGTGTGAAATGCAGTATGTGCATGTATTTTAAATATTTATATGTATTTATTTGTTTTTAAAGGGAGCATTGTTAGTGTCGGGGATCCAAAGAAGAAATACACACGCTTTGAGAAAATAGGACAAGGGTAAGAACACATAACCACACACTTTTCTCTTCCCATAATGCTAGAAAGTATTGGATCCATACAAGCTTAAAATGTGGTCAGGGTAAAATGTTCTCTAGGAGTGAGAATATATTTACAATATATTTTTAAAGGTTTAAACACTCTATCAGCATCACTATATCAGTATAAATTTGCAAAATTGCCAAATTTAATAGGGCATAAACACTTTTATTCTTAAACACAGATTATTAGGGTTTAATAGTCTGTTTGTTCTATTTAACTTATCAAAACAAGGACTCAAGAAATTAAGCATACGTGCTTTAAGACCAAACAGTTTTGGGAACTTATTTGTGTGTTTATCAGAAACAGAATACTTTATTAATACACTGGGAGAATTATTTGCTTTTGATCATGTATGGATTCACACAGCATATATGCAGACTAATGTATTGTAAGCTGACAGATGGTTGGTAAGGAGACATGTACATGTAAAGTGACATGCAGTTCTTGTTTTCTTATCTACATTGCATTCTGGCGAATGCTAACTGTGTCCAGTTGAGAGTACTGCACTAATAATAGAACATATCAACATTCATGTTTTTTTTTTTTTCCCCCACAGTTTCCCTTCAGTCTTGCCGCTTTGTATACATTAAATAGGGAAAATATATGTATATATATTTTGTGTTGTGTAAAAAAAAAAAATTGGACACTGATTATTTTAACATTCCACCAGACATGGTGGAAAAACATAACTCAGCTTGTCTAAGAATATAAATTATGACAACAAAGGAAATAAAATTTCGATAGGTATATAACTGATCCTTTAAAGCAAGTAAAAGTTCATGCTTGCACACAGATATGTTTGCTGTATTCATGAATAGTGTTTTAAGTGATTCAATGTGTGCAATAATGAGAGAAAGCACAAAGATGGTGAGAAGCTGCTAAATGTTTCTGGCTTTGTACTCATAACCGCTTTACTCTTTATATTTGGACTAGTCCCAATAATTATAATGATGATTTATTTATTTTTTAACGAAAAATGTATTTAGTAGTTTGTGTACTTATTTAAATACCCATTTGACAAACAACTTATTTTTTGTTGACCAGCTTATTACCTCAACTCCGTTGAGCTGCCTTGTCATAACTTCAGTGTTTCTATTACATGCTGGATGCAGTTGTTCTCATAAGTTTTCATACCCTGACAGATGTTCCTTTGTCTTTTAGTGAATATAATGATAATACAAAAAACTTTCTTAAATTCATGGTTGGGAGAAAACCGTTGAGCTTGAAAAAACAGGAAAGGGATATAAAAAAAAATATTTAAGGACATGGGAATGTCAATCAGTAGTGTTCAAACTCTTAAGATGTGTAAAATAAAGACAATCACCTGTTGAATTCAACAGGTCAGGTGAACCAGAACAAATTTCATCCACAACTGACAGAAAAATTGTTTGAGATGCAAGAAAAACACAAATGATGTCAAATGACATACAGGACTTTATGAAAAGAAAGCCATTACTATACTAAAGCCACAAAGCAGCCTGCTTACCATACTGTATATCACTCAGCACAATGACAAGTATTAACATTTCTGCTATTAAATATTTAGAGTTAAGAGATGAGACTTTTTTGCCACAACCATAAGCGCTACATTTGTAGGGGGGTCAGCAAGGCCTATGCCTAAAAATACCACACCCCTACTGTGAAACACAGTGGTGGATAGCTAATGTTTTGGTCATGAATGAGCAACACTGGCACAGTTAATGGTCAAGTCAAATGTAGTATTTCATCAGAAAATACTGAAGAATATGTTTGACTCATCAACTAAGAAACTGTATATTACATCATGACAATGATCAAAAACACAAGGTCAAATCAATCCATCCCCAGCTAAAGCGAAAAAAAAGTATAGAGCTTTCTCAGTTTTCTGACCCCAAACTCATGGCTTCTTTGGTAAAGATCTTAAAAGTACAATTTAACAATGGACACCATAATCATCTGAAAAAATAAAGTGGTAATTGTAAACTTTTGATAGGGGCCTTTGTGTAGATTTGTATTCACTATTATTTAAAAAGGCGGCACGGTGGCTTAGTGGTTAGCACGTTCGCCTCTCAGCACTAGGGATTCCCGGTTCGAATCCCCATCTGGGTGGAGTTTCCATGTTCTCCCCGTGTCTGCGTGGGTTTCCTCTGGGTTCTCCGGTTTCCTCCCACAGTCCAAAATCATGGATCAAGTCAATTGAATTCTCAAAAAATTGCCCCGTTTAGAGTGTGTCTGTGTGAGTGTGTGCCCAGCGATGGATTGGCGCCCTGTCCTGGGTGTATCTGCCCAGCGCCCGAGACATTCTCCCCTGGATGGGCATGGGGAACCCCACCGCGACCCTAATAGAGAATAAGCGGGAGATAATGAATGAATGAATGAATTATTTAAAAAGGGCAAACGATCATTTGATAAATGGCTTTACGCAACCACCAACAATATATATATATATATATATATATATATATACAGTGCATCCGGAAAGTATTCACAGCGCTTCACTTTTTCCACATTTTGTTACGTTACAGTCTTATTTCAAATTGTATTAAATTAATCTCTTTCTGGGCGGCACGGTGGCTTAGTGGTTAGCACATTTGCCTCTCAGCGCTAGGGATTCCCGGTTCGAATCCCCATCTGGGTGGAGTTTCCATGTTCTCCCTGTGTCTGCGTGTGTTTCCTCCGGGTTCTCCGGTTTTCTCCCACAGTCCAAAAACATGGATCAAGTTAATTGAATTCTCAAAAATTGCCCAATTTAGAGTGTGTCTGTGTGAGTGAGTGTGTGCCCAACGATGGATTGGCGCCTTGTCCTGGGTCTATCTGCCCAGCGCCCGAGACGTTCTCCCCTGGATGGGCATGGGGAACCCCACCGCGACCCTAATAGAGGATAAGCGGGAGATAATGAATGAATGAATGAATAATCTCTTTCCTCAAAATTCTACACAAAATACCCCATTATGACTATGTGAAAAAAGTTTTCTTGAGAGTTTTGAAAATGTATTAAAATTAAAAAACAAAGAAATCATATTCACATAAGTATTCACAGCCTTTGCTTAATAATTTGTAGAACCACCTTTGGCAGCAACTACAGCCTCAAGTCTTTTTGAATCTGATGCCACAAGCTTAGCACACCTATCTTTAGGCGGTTTTGCCCATTCTTCTTTGCAGTACCTTTGAAGCTCCATCAGGTTGGATGGGAGACGTCTGTGCACAGCCATTTTCAGATCTCTCCAGAGATGTTCAATCAGATTCAAGTCTGGGCTCTGGCTGGGCCACTCCAAAACATTTACAGAGTGGTCCTAAAGCCACTCCTTTAGATCTTGGCTGTGTGCTTCGGGTCGTTGTCCTGCTGAAAAATGAACCGTCGTCCCAGCCTGAGGTCAAGAGCGCTCTGGAGCAAGTTTTCATCCAGGATGTCTCTGTACATTGCTGCATTCATCTTTCCCTCTATCCTGACTAGTCTGCCAGTTCCTGCTGCTAAAAAACATCCTCATAGCATGATGCTGCCACAACCATGCTTGACTGTAGGGATGGTATTGGCCTTGTGATGAGCAGTGCCTGGTTTCCTCCAAGCATGACGCCTGGCATTCACTCCAAATAGTTCAATCTTTGTCTCATCAGACTAAAAAATTTTGTTTCTCATGGTCTGAGAGTCCTTCAGGTGCCTTTTGGCAAATTCCAAACGGGCTGCCTTGTGCCGTTTACTAAGCAGTGGCTTTTGCCTGGCCACTCTGCCATATAGGCCTGATTGGTGGATTACTGCAGAGATGGTTGTCCCTCTGCAAGGTTCTCCTCTCTTCACGTAGGAACGCTGGAGCTCTGACAGAGTAACCATCGGGTTCTTGGTCACCTCCCTGACCAAGGCCCTTCTCCCCTGATCGCTCAATTTAGACAGCCGGCCAGCTCTAGGAAGAGTCCTGGTGGTTCCAAACTTCTTTTATTTACGAATGATGGAGGCCACTGTGCCCATTGGGACCTTCAAAGCAGCAGAAATTTTTCTGTATCCTTCCCTAGATTTCTGCCTCGAGACAATTTTGTCTCGAAGGTCTACAGACAATTCCTTTGACTTCATGTTTCGTGTTTTCCCTCTGACATGCAGTCAACTGTGAGACCTTATATAGACAGGTGTGTGCCTTTCCAAATCATGTCCAATCAACTGGATTTACCACAGGTGGACTCTATTTAAGCTGTAGAAGCATCTCAAGGATGATCATTGGAAACAGGATGCACCTGAGCTCAATTTTGAGCTTCATGGCGAAGGCTGTGAATACTGTACTGTAATACTGTAAATGTGATTTCTTAGTTTTTTATTTTTAATAAGTTTTCAAAACTCTTAAGAAAACTTTTTTCACATGGTCATAATGTGGTATTTTATGTAGAATTTTGAGGAAAGAGAATAATGTAATACAATTTGGAATAAGGCTGTAACGTAAGAAAATATGGAAGAAGTGAAGCGCTGTGAATACTTTCCGGATGCACTGTGTATAATGTGTGTGTGTATATATATTATATTTTTTGAGTTATCATTTACATTAAAAAATGTCCAAACGATTGCCAATCGATTGCTGGGCACACTCACTCACACAGACACACTACATTTTGGATTGTGTGAGGAAATTGGGATTGCGATTCAAACCTGGATCCCCAACGCTAAGAGGCAATCGTGCTAACCACTAAGCCACCATGCCACCCTAACATTATAACATTATGTATTATTTATTATTGTTGTGTGTTAGGATTATAAGTAACTGATTTTAAGTAACTGATTAGGATACAACTAAACAGTGTTATATGTAAAAAAAAAACTTATTACTGATGATCATAAACCATACTTTCGTTTTTAACAGGGCATCTGGCACAGTGTATACAGCCATTGATATTGCAACTGGACAGGAGGTAATGACAGATGAAGACTATGTGAGTAAGTAACTGTGTTTAGCAAGTGAGAAACCGGTATCTCTTTTTCTCTTTCTTTATTGCTTAGGTGGCGATAAAGCAGATGAATTTGCAACAGCAGCCAAAGAAGGAGCTGATCATTAATGAAATTTTGGTAATGCGGGAAAACAAGAACCCTAACATTGTAAATTATTTGGACAGGTATATATATATATATTTTTTTTCGTAATCTGCATATTTTAATCATAAATGTGTATACATATATCTATTTATGAGGTATTCTCAAGGGGAAAATTTGGGCTGATATCTACAAAGTATTCACATTTTTTGTATTCTTGTTTTCATGGGTTTTATAAGCTGGAAGCCCAAATTATGTAAAAGAAATTACAAATAAATATTTGAAGTTGTTTAAATTGTTGGCCTTTAATCTATGATCTATGAAATTTTAACTTTTTGAATAGAATTATTGAAATTAATCAACTTTTCCATGATATTCAAATTTTTTGGAAAGGGTCTCTATGTATATGCATACATATCACATTACAATTGTGCCAAGTTAGCTTCACCAAATAGCATGCACACTCTGTGAGACGAGAGTGATACCCACTATGCCACAATGTGGGATTTGCTAGTCTTCTATAACTTAATTTAGAAAGAGTTTGAATTTGTGATATGTGACAGTTATAGTGCAATATGTACTGTAACTGTATATTGTTACATATTGAAAAACATAATAATCTCTTGCTTTATATTACATTCTTTTTTCTCTCTTTTATACTTTCAGTTATTTAGTGGGTGATGAATTGTGGGTGGTGATGGAGTATTTAGCAGGTGGTTCTCTCACTGATGTTGTAACAGAAACCTGCATGGATGAAGGACAGATTGCAGCGGTGTGTCGAGAGGTAATAGACACACATGTACACAAGTAACATTCATCTGTATAAAAAAAAAACAGTGTATGTTGACAATGAATTCTACTGTATGTGTGTGTTGTGTGTGTGTGTGTACACGTATGCGGTTTCTTAGTGTTTGCAGGCTCTGGACTTTTTGCACTCAAATCAAGTGATTCACAGAGACATCAAAAGTGACAACATCCTGCTCGGCATGGATGGATCTGTTAAGCTCAGTGAGTCTAATTCTTGCACATAGTGAGCTGTAAACAACTAAATTTAAACCAAAAAAATAGTGGTGTTTTTACTGCTGATGCCTGTTTCAGAAAGAAAGAAAAGCAATAAGGACAGTGTTTGTTTGGTCCAATATTTATTAGTTTGATTTAAATTAAATGTCATTGTTTTAACTTATTTTTTTTTTACCAACAAAGCAATTAGTTTTTGCCCAAATGGAATGGACAATGGGTCTAAAATAATTTGTTAAAGGTTTTCATAAAATAAGATATTCACAGCTCTCACAGTGTCACTTATAAACAAAAAGCCTCAGCAAAATCACATGATGCACAGAAACCATAAAATGGTTTTGACATTGTAGAATGATATTCACAAATCAAAATATCATGTTGACACATTTGATTAATTTGTACTTGCTACAATAAATCCATTAATGAAAAACACCATTAGTTCCCAGTTCAGGAGAATCGTTCTTTCTGGAATAAGAAGGCTATTTATGATGATGGATAGGAGAAAGTTTTTATTAAAAATGTTGCAATTCTCTTGTTGTTTAAAATATAATATTTACATCAGAGGAAACAAATGATACATGCTCATATGGCTGCGTATGTCAATTATTCTCATCTTTTGATTTTACTCATCCTTAGAAGTTCAGCTATGTTACAAAGTGGGCAAATGAGGAGAAAACTGTAAAATGTGTTTATGCAAGAAATTTTATTCTGATATTAAAGATAAATGTTTTACTGATTGGAACCCTATTTAAGGGGTAATTTTATGCACATTTAAATGTATCTTTCAAGCTGACAGTTTATTATTTGTTTCGCTCTAAAGGCACTGCTACCTAACATTATAAAACATTTGGTATTTATTCTTTATGTTGATTTTACATTATAGCTGTAATTGTATGCTTAAATATTCATTGTCAGTTGCTTTAGGAATATACAAATATTTTTATGTTTTTATTTATTGACAATTGAATAACTTATTTAAAAAATTGCTTTTCGCTAGTTGAGTTTGGCTGCAGTCACCCAAAGCTTTTAAATAATGTTGGTACCAAACTTTTAAGTGTATTAAAAATATATTTTTGCTTCCTTTTGCCAACTTTCCTTGTAGCGGATTTCGGGTTCTGTGCTCAGATCACCCCAGAGCAAAACAAGAGGAGTACGATGGTCGGAACTCCATACTGGATGGCTCCTGAGGTTGTGACCCGGAAAGCATATGGTCCAAAAGTAGATGTGTGGAGTTTGGGAATCATGGCCATTGAGATGGTGGAGGGTGAACCACCATACCTCAATGAGAACCCACTGAGGGTACATGCACACACACACACACACAAAACACATGTTTTCTTTGTCTAGAGAGAGAGAGAGTAAGCACATGGCGCATTGCATTAGTGAACTAACACAATGGCGCATTGCATTAGTGAAACAAACTGAATTTATTTGAGAGATCAAACAGCAGAAAGTGATCCGGTTAATCTGTAATGACTAGACAACATTTTATATCTTCTGTTGATTTAGTTTAGAACTGTAACTAAAACTTGTTTTATCTATGTGTTATTGTCTTATCAGAAGTCAGACATTCCCTTCATGTTTATATTATGTAATCCAATAAAATTTGATAAAAAAAAAGCAATAGAGCATGAGCGGGTGTGCTTTATTGTAAATATATAATAGGAAAGATGTGTAACTACACTCCGCTTTGTGTTGTGCCCAATAAGACCTCTTTCCCGTGATTTATTCACAATAAACCTTGAGTGCAGGGGTGCAAATCTCTCAGTGTCTGGCGAGTCGATTCAGTTCCGTTTTTTGAGGTCATGATTCAATTCAGTGGGAGCTGGCAAACAAGCGTGCTGTACGGTGGTCGAGCAGATGTGTAATGCGATATGCAGTATGCTCAGGAGTTGGAGCGGCAAAAAATAAAACTTAAAATGCATTTTAAAATCGATTTTTGGGCATTTTTATTCGATTCAGAATTGCTAGCACTACGAATCGCGATCCTTTGAAGAATCGATTTTTTTCAGCACCCCTACTTGAATGCCTTATTGCTTTCGTAAAACATTTACAAACACATCATAGTAAAAAACAACATTTGATTCAAAAACCGATTTATTAAAAGCTTCCACAAATTATCTAGTCCAGTTTTTAAAGTGAATGTTCATCGGCGAGAAACAGTTTTCCGGTTTGTGTTACGAACAAATATTGCCATCTAATATTGAATTTGGTGGGGCAGCCCGGTGGATTAGTGGTTAGCACGTTCACCTCTCAGCACTAGGGATTCCTGGTTCAAATCCCCATCTGGGTGGAGTTTCCATGTTCTCCCCGTGTCCGCCGGGTTTCCTCCGGGTTCTCCGGTTTTCTCCCACAGTCCAAAAACATGGATCAAGTCAATTGAGTTCTCTAAATTGCCCCATATAGAGTGTGTCTGTATGCGTGTCTGTGTGTGTTTGAGTGTGTGGCCAGCGATAGATTGGCGCCCTGTCCTGAGTGTATCTGCCCAGCACCTGAAACGTTCTCCCCTGGATGGGCATGGGGAACCCCCCCGCGACCCTGAATGAATAGTATTAAATTTTCAGAACGCATTTAATAAAAAACATTGGGAAAACAATGTATTGTGCATCATGCATTTACACAAATGTGAAGAGGTGATGTGTTATTGTCAATAATGTCAGGGCAGGACAAATGGCTCAGTCAATCAGATTTAAGGCCCGAAACTAACCGTTTTATAATGTACTGTATTAAATATGATGGAAATTACTTTGTGGTGTAATAACCTTCATTTCTCTTCTGTAGGCGCTGTATCTCATTGCGACCAATGGCACTCCAGAGCTACAGAACCCCGAACGCTTGTCTTCTGTATTCAGAGATTTTCTAAACCGATGTTTGGAGATGGATGTGGACCGCAGAGGATCTGCTAAAGAGCTGCTACAGGTAAAATTGGCATCACATTTATACACACATGATTGTCTACATTTGATCCCTCTCAGCCCTCAGTTGGCATACACGTTTTATTTATTTATAATCACAGATCAGATTCTTGATTTTCCTTCTTCATTGCATTACTGTCACATAGCATGTTTGTTGTTTTTTATCTCTTGTGGCCTAAACTTTTTAAAAATCAGTATTTATTTTCTTTATCAAGGAAGCTATTCCTTCATAGACTTAAATAAAGTTAAACTTAACGGGGACTAATGTGTAGGGACTCATTGTTCCAATAGCTTCTCATGGCTTACATGAATTTTTAACAAGGTTACTTGCCATCAGCGTGCACTTACATACTGGAATAATCACCACATTAAAAAAGCTTCACAAACAAACCCTGTCTTCAGTAAAGTGGATTTGTATCTCATTTAATTTGTTCCAGAAACTATGAAATGCTACTATGTTCTAAAAACATTTAATGCAGCACCTTCAGGTGTATCCACATATACACCATTAAAACAGATGCTTATAACTCATGCTAAATTAGAAATTTTATTTTAAGGATTGTAAGTCCACAAAAAAAAAAAACAATTAGAAAAGAATAATGATACGACATTTTATCTTTTAACATTATAAAGATAATTGTATTTTTTTTTATATTAGTATAAAATGTTAAAGTAATAAAAAGGGGCACAATGCAAATGTAGTGACACAAAAGATTTTAACTCTGATTACTTGAACTAAGGTCTCAGATTTATAGTTTATGGTTGTCAATATGGAATGGGATGAAAATTTCAACCTTTATAAACACTCTTTTGCCTCCAACTTCTTCCTACAGACTTATCTGAGCAGCTGTATAATACTAACTATTTTAATATTTAATACAAAGAAGGGGAAGTATAGCGGAAGAGAGCAAAGTGTCTCCGAGTAGCAATTTTGCAATTTCATTTACCTTATTTTTCATTACATATCAGTGTCGCCTTCCGTAATCATCTTCTTCCGCTTTCTGCTTAAATTCTCCACTTCCCCATGCCTATCCAGGGGAGAACGTTTCGGACGCTGGGCAGATACACCCAGGAAAGGGCGCCAATCTATCGCTTGGCACACACTCATTTACACAGACATACATAAACACACTCTATATGGGGCAATTTGGAGAATTCAATTGACCTTCATCTATGTTTTTGGACTGTGGGAGGAAACCGGAGAACTTGGAGGAAACCCACCGGGAGAACAAGGAAACCACCCAGATTGGAATTCGAACCGGAAATCCATAGGGCCGAGAGTCAAATGTGCTAACCACTAAACCACCGTGCCGCCCCCATTATCTTCTTCTGTAACATAAAAAACAAGTAACTTTTATTTTACAGTCAAACTAAAATAAGACATCAGCTCTTTACCTAAAATAATGTATTAGTGTTTTTACTGAAATCCTAGGATTAAAATATGAACTTGGAAAATGTAATCACCATGGTATTAAGTATTTATGGTAATCACTCGAAAATTATACCAAGAAAATTTATATAATTATGATTGGATTGGATAATAATGATGGATTGGCACCCAGTCCTGGGTGTATTTGCCCAGCTTTCGAAACATTCTCCCCTAGATGGGCATGGGGGAACCTCCCTGCAACCGTAATGGAGGGTTAAGCGGAAGATGATGAATAAATGTCAATGAATATTAAGATGTCGTAACTGTGTATATGAATTTCAAACCCTAGCTTGAGCTCTACTCTGAATGGGAAATTTGTCGCCATAGCAGCAGTGATGAAAACATAAAGTAAACACTAAAATTAAGTAACTTTATCTATCTCTCTCTCTTATATGTCTGAAAATGTGAAAATACAGGTTTTTAAAGAGTTGTTAAATAAATTAGGTTAAATGAAGGTATAAATTAGTTTTGTTTATTTAGGAGGGAAGATGTCATACCACCGGGCCATTTTTCTGACAGGAAAACATTACAAACAATTAGCATGCAGAGAATTTGCCTTAAACTCTCTCAGGTTCAGGAATAACCTTTGTTGAACCCAAATTGGAATAGGACATTTTTATCGTGAACTAAAACATTAATCGTAGTAAATTAGTACAATACTTATACAATACAAGCTGCAGGAAACAAACTTTTTGCAAATTATAAATAAAGGTTAAAACTTATTTAATATTTATTAATTCATTAATTATTTATCTTTATCTTAATCCTCGTGCTAACTGCTAAGCCACCGTGCCGGTCCTTTTTTAATATAATGTTTAAATATAAAAATGAATGGTGTTCTGTGTTAAAGCAGTGATGTATTTAAAATATAAGGAAGGAATTTCAGGAGTTTTTAACATTAATCCAACATTGTTCATAAGTATTTGCATCAAAATGTTATATTTGGTTCAAAAAAAAAAACAATTATTTTCACATGACTTTTGTGTGTATTTTTCCAGCACTCATTTCTGAAGTTAGCAAAACCTCTATCCAGTCTGACGCCGCTGATTGTAGCCGCCAAGGAAGCCATCAAGAACAGCAGCCGCTAGAAGGGACCCCTGACACACATACACACACTTACACATGCTTACTCATTTTTTTTTACTCACTCTGGATTGCTCTTTCATGTGCTCTAATGTAAAAGGAACCTCATTCTCCGGTGTGTATGTGTGTGTGTGTGTGTGCGTGTGCGTGTGCACGTGCACATATGTTCGAAGCAAATCCCACATCTCCAGAACCCAACAGAGGAGAACACAGAGTGAGAAAAACTTTAATTTTGAATTTTTTCAGGAACAGAGGGATGTTAGAGTAACAGTGTGTGGACTTTTTCAAGAAGAACCTTTTGGATTATTTGTACTTTAGATTTTCAATCACACCCCCATTAATACACTGATGCATGGTTCGAATCTCAGTTGTTTTTGTGTGTGCAAGTGTGTGTGTGTGTGTGTGTGTGTGTGTGTGTGTGTGTGTGTGTGTGTATGTGTCTGTCCAACATACTATGCATTTTTAAAACTAAGGTAAGCCGTAAAAACAAAAGCCAGTGTCAATTAATGTGGACAAATGGGCATTATACAGCTAAAAGTCACTGTCTAAGATATTGATACTCCCCTAGTTGCTCTTAGATGTGTACACAAAAACACTTACTTTGAGGGGTGCTAATACTTATTCATTTCCTTGCAGAAGTTTTCGTCAGGTTAATCAGAGATTTGTTTTTATGTGTTTGTGGGTGTGTGTGAGTGTGTGAAGTTTTATTTGAAATGTAGACATGAACTAAAACAAAACCCCCTGCTAAACATATTATCATGACAGGTGTGTAAAGGTTTCTCAATATAAGACTTTTCCCTCATGGCATTGCGAACTATGTTAGTCATTCTGCGTTACTGTCTTCTATTCTTTATTCGAAAAAAAAACATATTTTGTCCATATTTAAAAGTCCATATTTTGTCAGTGCGTACTATGGCTTTGTCTGTATGATCATACATACAGATCATTTAAGAGCGAACAACTTTTGTATTGCCATTTTAATGTGTTTAAACATCAGCTGCTGCTCCTCCCACCGCCTTGTTCCTTACAGTCCACACAGCCAATAGGGGACTCACTACACATTTGTCCTCTGGCTCTTTTCTTAGTTTGCCTTGTTCATCCAGTATGTCGACTATCTGCTGTTTGAACTGATCTAACAAGGACCACTGTATCACAATAACACCAACCAGGTGCAGAACACAGACCCTGTCTTGTGTCATTCACACCAGAGGCTATAGGGCCTCTGAAATCTGTTGATTACTGAAATCTGACATGACTCCACTGGGCCAACAACTGAGCAATTGAAATTGACCTTAAGGCTTAATGTAAAAGAAATTGAAACAGAAGTGATCCTTAATATTTTTTGAAATTTAAAACTTCATGAGTTATAGTAATGCACAGCTGATTATACATTACCATTCAGAAACTGTTATCCCTTGGAAACAATAAATTGTACAGTTGTATAGCTTAGATTGTGAAAACATTTGAAATCAAGGTTTATTTGTTCTAAAATATTAACACATTCTAGAAAGTGTGTGTGTGTGTGTGTGTGGCATTTACCTCAACCTGCTCTGTGTTTCAGTAATCTAAAACACTGTGAAACTTCAGGAAGCATCAATATTCTCCACTACAGTGTTTGCATGAGTGCTGATGCCTAAATTAATCATGTCAGTATCATCGTCTTATAGAAATTTCATTGCTTACATATACTGAGACAACAGTGTGCAGAAAAAGGGAGGTTAGTTATCATTATTGTTCATGCTACGCATTACAGATCTATAAAGCACTTGGTTGATCTACATCTTCGAATCGGCAGGGACTGAACTGATTGCGATTTGATCAGCCAAACATGCTTTTGATTACTGAACATGGAGAATCAGCTTTTTTTCATTAGTTCAGTTTACCAGGTGTGCACATGCAGCAACGTTTATAATGATGCCACCTTAGCAAGTCACCTTTCTATTGTAGCAACTTGGAAATGCATTCTGGAAGTCCCTCCATCTGTATATGTTTTATATATTGAGTTAAATATTATTAATTTCAGTTAAAGGTGATCACTGTTTGATGTTTATAGACAGCTGGACATCACTTTTGTAATAGTAAAGGCAATTTCCAGAAAAGGATAATGCAGAATGATTAAGAGGATTTCACCTAAACTAAAATAAAGGATTCATAGTCAATATTTAATTGTAATTACTGATGGTTACATCAAGGTATGTACCCACAAATTGCCTGATTGATGACTGTTGTATGTTCTCCTGTTGTGGACACCAGAACATTTTAAGAGCTGTAGTCTGTAGATGAACACTGTTACACAAATCACCAGTATTCAGTGATGGAAACTTCCACATGCTAGTGATTCCAAACAGGTTCGTTAAAAATGGTAACTATTAAGTAACATGACATTCTATAAAATATACTATCCTGCGATTGGCTGACCAAATCCTTCTTCATTTTCTATTCTTGCTGAAGCAGAAGTACTATTCAGGTCCTGGTAGATTAATAAGGAATAAACTCACCAGTGTTTAGTATAGAATGATTTTGTTTTAAGCTTTGAATATTTTTGGAACTCCTAACTTTCAATGGTGATCTTATGTCATGATGTAAACAGAGCTATGGAAATCATATAGGAAAATACTGAAGATACTGTGGCATGTCACGAGGGGACGTGATGTCACATGTATGTTTTGTGATTTGCCCCATGGTGGATTGCTGAATGGCATGGTTTCCATCAACGAGTACTGAGAACTGATGTACAGCGGCTATTTGGGCAAACCTGAACCTTGATTGAGCCAGTACAGAAGTGTGACTATACCTTAATACAGGAGAGGACTCAGGGGCTCCACATATATACATATATATATATATATATATACACACACACTGACACAAGCCTCGGCCCTGGAACTTTTTAACTTAAAGAGCCAAACTGTGGTGATCTGGGCTCTCCTGTGAGCAATGAGCACAAGATGTGCTCGTATGTGAGCTCGTGCACAAGATTGAAAAGAAGTAATCGAAGGACGTTTCTCGTTCGAGTAAGCAACGCCTACACGTTCCATCCCCATCCCCTCCAATTTTTCTTCTGAATGTCTGACCCTGTACACGTGCTGTGACTTTCTGTGTGTAACTCCAGAATGGAACAAAGACTTCTGAAACCTTTCTTTTTAAATTATTTCAGTTCTTTTATAATTTACCAAGATGGACTTTGCGATTACCCCTTGCTTCCCCACCAGAAACTCCTTCGAAAACTAAAAAAAGTATGAAAAAAAACAAGAAGGAAAATATAAAGTGGGGAAAATTGTTTTGTTTGGATAAGCTATTTTAAATTGTGGTTGAAGCAATAGACTTTTTGAATTCTGAATTGTGCATGGTTGTGTCTTGAGTGTTCAAAATATTTAAGAAAAAACGCTGCAGTTTGGGAGCTGGACTGAATAAAAGTAAAAAAAAAAATGTTTTTGAGCCATTTTTAATTACGAAACTTAAATAATCTGTGTTTTACAAAATAAGAGAAAAATGACATCAGTAGACTTTATACACAATCAATTGTTCCTTAAATTCTGTATGTTCTATTTTTCTGTGACACCGCGCCCTAAAGTTTAAATGATAGATTACAGGTGTACCAGTATAGCCATAAAGACAAGGACTATCATCACTGTATCATTTATGATTAAACATACTGCTGTCATCCTGTGAATGAGTCTGTTAAAGGTGATTAATTTATAATACAAGATCAAATCCATCAGTTCTCCACCTGGATTTAAAAAATCTGCAATTTAAGCAGCTAAACATATTTTTATGTAAGCGATTAAATTTGTTCATTCATTTATAAACACACAAAAATATAAACAACTGAGTAAAATATTTTTTATGTTAAATGAAGATGCCCCAAGAAGAATTGAGAATAACTATAAAACATTAATATTTCCCATGCTATTCAGCCAAATGTTATTGTAATACTACAAAATCCTATTACATCTGAAATACGTAAAGGTTTACTTTTACACTTTAATGTTTTTAAAAAATGTTCATAAGTGATTAGAATGAACAAGTGTGCTTGTTTTTGTGTTTATTAAAAAGTAAAAATTAAAAATTAGCAGATCATTTAAAGGTTTAATTGGAGTCAGGTTTAATTGGAGTTTTAATCAATTAGATAGCAATCTGGACATTTTCTGGATTTTTGCAACGCTTTGAAAATGTATTACAAGTTAAATGTTAATGTGATTCCTCTTTAACTATTAACAATACCATCACCATGTTTCACAAATGTGAGGTTTTAATGCTGGAAATTTGTCTGCATATTAAATATGAAGGTTCTTATTTAGACTACATGTTCTATTTTGTTTCTGTCAAATCTGTCAAACCAATGCACTGCCATGCCCTTTACTGCTGTTAAGTGATATCTTAACTGTGAACATTAACTTTTATAACATTCATTTTAGTCACTCTGAATTGCTTTGAGGTCAGGTTCTGGGTTCTTCCTTAACTTCTTCAGTGTCATATATTTAGGATATTTAGTTAATCCTCATTCCAAGCTTATTCCAAAAGTCTGGCATGTCATTTTACTAAATATATGACACTGTAGAGGTCAATGAAGAACCTGACCTTACAAATCATTATCTTGCACGTAATCCTCTACTAGGGTCAGAGGGGGTGCAGTGGGTGGGGGGTGTTCCCCATGCCCATCCAGAGGAGAATGTTTCAGGGGAAGGACAGATACACCCAGGAAAGGGTGCTAATCTATCACTAGGCACACTCACACAAACACACTATATGGGGCAATTTAGAGCATCTAATTTACCTTAAATCCATGTTTTTGGACTGTGGGAGGAAACCGTAGGAAACCGACACAGGGCGTACATAGAAACTCTACCCAGATTGAGATTCGAACCTGGATCTCCAGCACTGAGAGGCAAATGTGCTAACCACTAAGCCACCATGCTGCATGATTAATGTTAATGTTATTAATGTTAATGTTCACTGTCAGTGATGTGCATAACTGTTTATGACAGATGGAATCAAAATAGACCATGTGGTCTAAATAAGAAACTATATGCAGGTATACACGAACACTGCATTCCAGCATTAAAACCTTACATTTGGGAAACAGTGATGGTAATAGTTGAAGGAGAATAAAAGTAAAATTCCTCTGAGGATCCTTCATTGAAATAGATAAGTAATCAAGCATTCTTAGTGGCTTAGTAGTTTGAATGTTCGCCTCTCAGCGATAAGGATCTCGGTTCAAATCCCAATCTGGGTGGAATTTCCAAGTCCCTGTGTGCGAGTGGGTTTCCTCCAGGTTCTTTGGCTTCTGTCCACAGTCCTAAAACTTGGATTCAAGGTACACTATCCATCCATCCATTATCTGCCGCTTTATCCTATATTAGGGTCGCGGGGGGGTTCCCCATGCCCATCCAGGGGAGAACGTTTCGGGCGCTGGGCAGATACACCCAGGACAGGGCGACAATCTATTGCTGGGCACACACTTACACAGACACACTCTATATGGGGCAATTTGGAGAACTCAATTTACTTGATCCATGTTTTTGGACTGTGAGGGGGAACCGGAGGAAACCCACGCGGACACGGGGAGAACATGGAAACTCCACCCAGATAGGGATTCGAACCAGGAATCCCTAGTACTGAGAGGCGAACATGTGAACCACTAAGCCACCGTGCCGCCCGGATTCAAGGTACACTAAATGCTCTAAATTGCCTCATGTAGTGTGTGTGTGTGCGAGCGGGTAAGTGTGCCCAGCAATAGGTTGATATCCAGTGCGGGGTGTCTTTGCCCAGCTCTCAAAACATTCTCCCCATGGCCATGGGGATCCCCCTGGCAACCCTATTAGAGGATTAAGTGGAAGTTAATGAATGAATAAAATGAATGATTCTGCATAATTTTAAACTTTGCTTTAATCATGTGCTGATTTTATATACTTTCCCACATATTGCGTAGATCTGGTATCTACACTCATTTTCCAATTTAAGTTCCATTTACCATCGATTTTTTTTGTGGTTTTACAATAACAGACTATAGTCTTATTTATTTCTCTACATTTTATAGTTCCCTTATAAAGAATGATCCATAATGTACCTGATCTGTTTTTCCTGCCTCTCAGAGAACAGGGTAACAGATACAGCAGTTTGTAAATGAAGAGTCACACTTTGCATTTAAATGGTAAGTAAAACTAAAATGATGTATAATGAGTGTAAAAACAGGGTGTTGAGTGTAGGTCTAACTCAGCTTTTACATTGTTAATACAATTAAAATGGTATTGTTCGGCATTAAAATAAAAGCTGTTTACATGGCTGTAAGATCTCTCGATGTAACAACTCGTAAACTGATGGTTCCCGGCATTTCTTTGGCTCTAGGTCCTTCTCCTTGTCTTAGCTTCAGCTTCTGTGGAGCTCCAGAGTCTGTCAAAGATGCTGGAAGAACAACCTGACCCATAAACTGATCCTTCACAGAATTGCTGTTCCAAATCTAAAAAATAGACACATTTAAAATTTGTTAATTGTTTGTCATGACCACTTTCAAGTAGCAGCCTCTTATAGCTGCGTTATGGCAACTGACATCACAGACCACATTCTTTACAAATCATTTGGGGAAATATCTGAGTGCCAGTGCCAGCTGCTGGACATCACATTTGTTAATCATGTACAGTGGGTTGCAAAAGTATTCATACCCCTTGAACTTTTCCATATTTTGTCACATTACAACCACAAACATAAATATATTTCACTGGAATTTAATGTGAAAGACCAACACAAAGTGGTATACAATTGTGAAGTGGAATGAAAGTTATACATGAATCAACAATTTTTTTACAAATAAAAAACTGAAAAGTGCGATGTGCAAAATTATTCAGCCCCCCTGAGTCAATACTTTGTGG
>JAFMOD010000365.1:693950-721968 GCA_019802435.1 Corydoras maculifer
GGGGCTGAATAATTTTGCACATCGCACTTTTCAGTTTTTTATTTGTAAAAAAATTGTTGATTCATGTATAACTTTCATTCCACTTCACAATTGTATACCACTTTGTGTTGGTCTTTCACATTAAATTCCAGTGAAATATATTTATGTTTGTGGTTGTAATGTGACAAAATATGGAAAAGTTCAAGGGGTATGAATACTTTTGCAACCCACTGTAAATTAAATTAGTGCCACACCGTCTTACTGGCTAAATATTAGTATCAGACAGTGTTTGACTTGTTGCCCACAATCTGCCTCATTTTGCCAATAGGTGTGGTAGCTCAGTGGTATGAGTGTGGGGCAATCAATCTGAAGGTTGTGGGTTCAAATCCCAGATCCACTGAAGTGAGTTCTTGAGCAAGACCCTTAACCCTAATTGCTCCAGGGATGCTTTATTAATTCTGTGCTCACTTTGAATATAAGCATCTGCTAAATGACCAAATTTCATATATTAAAATTGGATTAGTTCTACATGTGCATAAATTTTTTTTATTAAATTTTATTAAATAAATATGTAGTTAAAACTAACCAAATGAGACAAAAATATTAGAATTTTGGAATAGGTCATTTATTTATTTAGGAAAATAATCAGGTTTTCAAAAGAAAATGAACCTTTATGACTAGCAGATCATTTAAAGGTGAAATTAATTTCATCTTATCTCAATTTCACCCACATACTTAACTAAGGTCACGGGGAAGGGGGACCATGCATATCTGAAGAGAACATGTCAGGTACTGGGCAGAACCCAGGACAGAGTGCCAATCCATTGCTAGGTACACTCACACAGACACACACAATTAGGGGAAATTTAGATCCGGACAATTTAGCACCACTAATTCACCTTCAATACATGTTTTTAGACTGTGAGAGGAAACCCACATGGACACACGAGGAAAATAGAAACTCTACCCAGATCAGGATACATTAGATCAAGAGAAGAGGAAGAGGAAGAGGAAAAGAAGAGAAGAGAAGAGAAGGAGAGGGAGAAGGAGAAGGAGAAGAGAAAACATTGATAATTAGGCTGGAAAACATGATTTGTATGTATGATTTATTCAAACTATGATAGAGTTTTGGTGTCTCACCTGAACAGTTATTGGTTTGCTTGTTTTTTTCCTGTAAAAGATGGCCCCAACATCGAAGAGTGGCTCAAGTGTATCTTTCTGAACTTGGGACTGGATTGAATTACTCTCACAGGTAATGATGACATAGGGATCGGCACCTTCACTCAAATAAATAAATCCAAAAATAGTTAACACTTGAACAAGGGACACAATTAATGTTTTATTTAGATTTTATCAAGAATTTTGGATTCTTTGCATTAAAATGTACAAAGGCTGAAAATACTTTTAAATAATATATTTTTTTAGAGAATTTAATCAAAACTATGGAATTTAGAGAAGGGTCCCCTATGTGTGCATAAGAGAGAGTTTAAAACATGTTTAATGAAAAGAAAACTATTAATTAGCTGCATCTCAAACTATATATTACTTTCTAAAACAATCCACAAATTAGTAGGACTCTCCTGAAATTGTGCTGTTTTACACTAATAAAGTGACCTCATGATAAACGTTCTACTTTTATAGTTAAGGACTTCAAATCCAGTCCAGGGTTCAAACCCAGTCTTTCAACAACTACTGCCCTTCATCTATTTTAAAACTGCTGAGAGATTGCCAATTCCATCATTGCTATGTTTTTAATAATTCAAAATGCATACAATGTATAAGTCAATAGCTTATACAATAGCAATTATTTAAACATTTTACATGATAAAGAAGCTTGCATACTAATCAAAACATTTTACAGCATTTTATTTTTAATGTATTTCCCTAATATTTATTGAGCAATAACTGCATATTCAAAATTATGAATTTTAGTTTCTCTAAAGCACTGGTTCAACAGAAGGTCCCAAAAGAAAGCTAAACCAAGTGAACTATTAATATTTTTTTATTTATGAAGGTTAAATGGGTTCTAATACAGATGAGGGAATCAGAAGTTTATAATTATTTCTCTTTTAATATAAAAACTGAAAGAAAGCCACCTCCATTCCTGTCTTGTTTTTCTAGTCCTTCTGCTCCATGGATGTAAACTTGAGAAACCAGCTGAGGATAACCGAAAAAAGAACTCCAGCAGTGAGGGTGGGGCTTATCTAAATCCAGCTCTCTAAAACAGAACAAGGTTTTGATCAGATTTACAATGAACAAATCCATTTGAACAAGACTTTAACTAACTAACTTACTAACTAACTAACTATTACCTCACAAACCTTCTAGTGTCTTTTTCATATCTTCTTTCACAACACATTTCTGTCAAAGTATGTTTTTTATAGAGTTTACATTTCAATTTCAAACCAATATATCTCACCAGGAGTGGCTGACCAGCAAAGATCTCACTAAGAGCAATTTGTGTAATGGTCTGTAAGGACACAAAGGAATTTAAAAACATGCTAAGAAGCTGAAGAACATACTCAACAATGGTGGGCATGGCACAGTTATAAAGAAAGCCCCGCTTTGTGAATGCATAATGCATATCTATAGCGACTTACAACTGTCCCATCTTGGTTTTGGTCAGAGCACAGGGTTGGTACAGAACCCCTGGAACAATGAGGATTAAGTTCCTTGCTCAAGGAAACACACCGGTAGATTCAGTGGATCTAGGATTTAAACCCACAACCTTTAGACTAATAGATCAACAACCTCAACACTTAGCTACAACACCCCTATAATAAGAAAAAGTGTTCTGTTTGGAGAAGGAAATGCACTGCATTGCTGTTAAACATCCTTGACCCAAATGTGAATCACAGTGTTGGAGGTACTCTTTCTTGGTTGAGGTCTGTTTTGCTTCATCTGGACCAGAACAACTGGCCATCATTGATTGAACTATATATCTCACATATTTGTCATGATATTTTTATTTGACTTCACTTGGATGATTCACACATGTAGAGAAGATCTGGAGAAGATTAAAGCCATATAGAATTAGTGCCAGGACATCAGAGAATTAGTGCCTCAACATCAGTCTCACTGACTGTATCACTGACTGTCTCACAGACAAACACAAGAATTTTGTTACGCTCATCATCTTTAACACAAATTCTGCACATACAGCTTACATTTTTAACTTGTATTTATATATTTACTTTAACACTGTATATATAGTTTTAAGGTAAAGCATGTCCTTATATTTTTGACTTCTTTCCTTTTACATTGGATATTTGGATTTCAGCCTCAATTTCAAATCGTAATTTGATGTTTCTTTTTGCATAATTTTATTGATCTTTTTACATTTAATTAAAATTGATTTTATTGAATTTTACATTTAAATAAAAGTAAGTACATTTGGTTAATTGCATTTTTGCACACTGAATAAAACTGAGACAGAGCTGCACTTCCTCACGGAATATACCAAATATAAAGAGATCAGAGACCAATACTACACCAAATTTACACACATCATCCACAACTTCACCTCCCTCACCCCCACCGAAAAACTGCCCCACCTACTGGGGGAACACAGGGAGAGCTGTGTAATGGCAGCACTGTATACATACACCTGTCACCAGGAGAGGGACAGACCAAACCAGCCAACACACAACACACACGCACACTTCTACTTTTATTTAAATATATATGTATATTATAGGCGGCACGGTGGCTTAGTGGTTAGCACGTTCGCCTCTCAGCGCTAGGGATTCCCGGTTCGAATCCCCATCTGGGTGGAGTTTCCATGTTCTCCCCGTGTCTGCGTGGGTTTCCTCCGGGTTCTCTGGTTTCCTCCCACAGTCCAAAAACATGGATCAAGTTAATTGAATTCTCAAAATTGCCCCGTTTAGAGTGTGTCTGTGTGAGTGAGTGTGTGCCCAGCGATGAATTGGCGCCCTGTCCTGGGTCTATCTGCCCAGCGCCCGAGACGCTCTCCCCTGGATGGGCATGGGGAACCCCACCGCGACCCTAATAGAGGATAAGCGGGAGATAATGAATGAATGAATGTATATTATACTATTTGTTTGTATTTGTATATTATGTACATATTATTGTTTTATTTCGTACCTTTGGGCAATACATATGTAACATTTGTCATGCAAAGCGACATGAAGAGCGAGAGAGAGAGAGAGAGAGAGAGAGAGAGAGAGAGCGAGTGAGACCGTTTGTTAAAATTCTTGCAAATGATTAGAGCCCCATCGTCTGGTCAAAAGTAAGTGCATGTAGATAATCGTACGTTATTCATAAAAACAAATGTTTTTACAATTTTTATTTAAGAAAACCACGTGCAATGTTACTGAAATAAGCTTATTCAGTTTAGTCTGATTAACTGAGCATTAATTTAATTGTGCTAACAGTACGTAGTTGCTGAACTTTATAAGTAAAAAAATAATCAATGTGAAACAAGCTTCTAGATGTTTGTTAAGTGATATGATGTGAAAAGAAATCCCATGGTTATCAGACATATCAGACATTGGTGATTAGAACACTTTAACAAATAATTAATTTACTATTATTATTATTATTGTCACATATATTATGAGAGCAAAAAATCAATTTTCAATTAATTTAGTCTTGCGGTGACAGTTTAGTTTGGTAATTACTTTTTACAATAGGCCACATTGGTGGAACAAATTTTCCTACTGTGAAAATCACAAACCGTAAAGTTGAAAGTACAAAGTTTACAGTTAAACTTTGAACTATAGTACTATAAAGTGTATTGTATTTTTGTATGCAGTTACAGGGGCAACTTTCTATATTTAGTTTACATATCAGCATATTTTTAAATTGTGATATGGAAACCATGGCGGCACGGTGGCTTAGTGGTTAGCACGTTCGCCTCTCAGCGCTAGGGATTCCCGTTTCGAATCCCTATCTGGGTGGAGTTTCTATGTTCTCCCCGTGTCTGCGTGGGTTTCCTCCGTGTTCTCCGATTTCCTCCCACAGTCCAAAAACATGGATCAAGTCAATTGAATTCTCCAAATTGCCCCCTATAGAATGTGTTTGTGTGCGTGAGTGTGTGCCCGGCGATGGATTGGCGCCCTGTCCTGGGTCAATCTGCCCAGCGCCCGAGACGTTCTCCCCTGGATGGGCATGGGGAACCCCACCGCGACCCTAATAGAGGATAAGCGGGAGATAATGAATGAATGAAGGATATGGAAACCTGACATGCTGTGATATCTACTGTGATAATTCATATGGGGCTTGGATAGCTCAGCTGATAAAGCATCAAACCTTTTCTCTATCAATAGTATATGTTGCTAAATACTGTTTATAAAACAGGTAGTTCTGGGCCTTATAAACTGTGTTCTGTAATTTGGTCTATTGATCATTAGAGTAACCAGAACCCTGTTACTCAAATTCAGTATTCACTGTAAAAAACAGACTAAATACCAATCAGTTTATAAATAATAAACAGGGATCAAGCCTTGGTCCTGAAGAAACATAATTTTGTTTGTACTTGTACTCAGATGGAATGACAATAAAAAGCCTCTTGACTATCTCTCAATTTAATGGTTGATAGAAAATTATATTATACAAATCAGATGTGAATACATCCATTTTTCATTATCTCCTGCTTAATCGTCCATTGCTGAAACACACACTACATATGGGAAAATAAAGTGTATTCAATTTACCTTGAAAGCGGAGAACCCGGAGGAAACCCACATGGACATGGGGAGAACATGGAAACTCCACCCAGATTAAGATCCCCAGTGCTGAGAGACGACCGTGCTAACCACTAAGCCAAAGTGCTGCCCCTCAAATGTGAATATTTACAGTGTAGTTAAATTCAAACTAAATGATTTAAATGACTGTCAAATTATCGACACCTACCTTTAGTTTAACTGAAATATATTCATGATCAAACTGTGAGTTTCATGACCAAGTTAACTTTAAAACATATATAAATAATATATATACTGGTATGGTGGCTTAGTGGGTAGCACTTTCGCCTCTCAGCACTGGGGATCCAGGTTTGAATCACGATCTGGATGGACATTCCATGTTCTTCTCATGTCCATGTGGGTTTTCCCCAAAGACCAAAAACATGGATTTAATGTAAATTGAGTGTGTTTGTGTGTGTGTTTCTGTGAGAGTGAGTGTGTGCCCAGCGATAGATTGGAGCACTGTCCTGGGTGTATCTGCCCAGCGCTCGAAACATTCTCCCCTGAATGAACATAAGTAACCTCCCCGCGACCCTAGTAGAGGATTAGCGAAAGATAATGAATTCAATTTTTAATCAGAATTCTCAAACAGCAGAACTTTTTTAATGAACAAGGTTACACAGCCTTTATATAAAACATTCATAATTAAACGACTAATTTCAGAGTGGAACTGAGACTAGTTGAGGTGAATGTAAACATTTTACAGAAAACTTTCAGAATACATATTATTCTATTAAAATTCAACAGTTCGAATCTGGAAGTAATTGAGATATACCTGCAACCCGAATCTTGTTCTGTATAAACTCGAAGCATAAAATCTCCCAGGACTTCTGCCTTGAAGGTGGATGGGATGATGATATAACGACCTTTAGACAATGTTTTTTTCATGAAGACTGAGCGTGCATTTATGAACGTTGAAGTGGCAACATTCTGCTGAGTGATGAGGTCATGCATGCGGTACTTCCTGTTTAGCTCCACCTAAAAATGTTCAAAATCAACAAGTGAATTATTTATTCATTTCATTCCTGTTTACTGTTTGTTTAATATTAACAGCATGTTACAACTCAGTCACCAAAATTCCTGCATTTAAAGCACTACGTATTCATAAAGATGCAATAATCACCTGAAGGTCCCTGGTTTAATTCCCAGTCCCAGAAAATACTTTGGTTGCAGTTCCCCTTTGGCAAGACACCTAACCCTAATCGTTCCCTGGGTGGCATATACAAGGCTGTCCACAGCTCCCTTTACTTAGTGTGTGTATATGTGTGTGTTTCACTGCACTTATAAGTTAAATGTGGAGGACAAATTCCACTGTGTGTAAAGTATTACTTTATAAAGATTGATGATTTTTTCTTAACATCATTTCACATTTCCATGATTGCAACTTCTAACTTTTTATTCTGCAGGCAAAATTTTATTTCACAAACTTCTGTGTTTTATATTAGTGCAAAAAATATGCTGATCAATAAAATGCCTTAAAAGCAGCTAAACACAACTTCAGATGACACATGACAAAGTATACTATGGCATTCAATTATGGATTGATGGATGGATGGATGGATGGAGATATAAATATAAGATATAAGAAAGTAAAAGTGAACACAGTAGGATAATAACTAAAAAAATATATCATCATAAAAGTGTTGAATCTGCAAGTCAGTGTCAGTGTCGAAATATGCTGTGCAATTAAACATGAAAAAAGTAAGTTACCTTATTATTTTTAAGCAAACTTCACCAAAATGCTGAAGCAGTGTGTGAAATAATAATTACACCCTGTATACTGTATTCTTAGGAATTTAGTAAGAACATTCTAACTTTTTGCTGAACTAAAGTACTCAGGTGTGTAACAGTATTAGTCTGGGAAGGCAAAAAGTGGGTTGTATGTGGGTCATACAACAGGACAGAGATCCCAACTGAACCATTAAATCTGCAGAATGACTAAATATTGGACTAGCTGAAGTCCAGACCTTAAACTAATTGAAATAATGTAGTGGACATGTGCATTTACAATTGCCCACAAACCTCAATGAATTAAAGCAATGTTGTAGTAAAGGGTGGGCCATAATTTCAGAATGATGTAAGAGACTGATTTTGAGATGACATTTAAATAATGCTTACATTTTATACCCTAATACCTAAAAACATATAGGTTAAAGAGGTACTTGAACCTTTTACCATTAAAATCCAACAGAATGCCATTGGTTGGGGAAGACTGTAAAAGACACTACTATCCCCAAGAAGGCCTGTGCGTTTCACCCACTTTATTGTATGACAGTTGTGCAACTGTGATTGAACCATGCTGTCAACTTTGTAATAAACTTTGTAATTAATGCACCAACATCTAGGTATTTAATCTAATCATCTCATCAACATATTTTCCCAAGTCAAAAATATCATTCAAACCACAACTTTTCTGGCTGAGTTCCATTCGATTGCCAAAGGCAACAACATAGACGAAATGCAGAACAGTCAGAATAACTACTGTAATTAAATCCACAATTATGCCTGTTTGAACTGTAGTTCTGTTTTTGTATTTATAAATTTATTTTGACTCAATATGTCCATTTCTCTGGGTGATTCAAATCTCACTCTGGGTGGAGTTTCTTCTCCCTGTGTCAGTGTGGGTTTCCTCCGGGTCCTCTGGTTTCCTTCCACAGTCCAAAAACATGGATTCAAATAAATTAAATGCTCTAAATTGCCCCGTATAGTGAGTGTGTGAGTGAGTTGAACTTTGTACTCTGGATGGGCATGGGGAACCCACTGTGAACCTAGTAGAGGATTAAGTGGAAGATAACAGTAATTAAGGCAGACAGAATGCACATCATTGTTATAAATAAAAACAGTTCAAAAGACATTACTTTGTAATAAATAATTATAATTTGGTTCTGCAACACTTTTTGTGTTTTTACCCACATGGAACTTTTTCTCAAAGAAAGTTAACCATCCACAAGCACCTAATTCAAATTTTCAGTGTTATCCACATTACTTTGCACAAACAGTTATAGTTGTTTACATTATTTAAATCAATGAAGATATAGTACCTTAAATATGGCATATCCAATGGTTAGGTTTTCACCTGCACCACGTGATCTGTGGATCTTCATATCTCTTTGTTCCAGAGACACCAATAACTGTTCTGCCTCTTCAGATACATCCAAAATATACTGAGAGAAGAAATTGGTGAAATTAAAAATTTTGTAAATATTATTTTGTTAAAAATGTGTAAAGCCTTTCCTGAAATGATACTGATGCACTGTAAACACACCTACTGTAGCAAATTTTGTGATACTTTCAAAACTGAACCAGGCTTTGAAACCTTCAGCTAAAGACTCATTTGAGGAAATCTTAAACATATTACCTTAAAGTGGTAACAAGCAAGCACAAAAATCAGGCCTTTGTTGACTATTATGATTCTGTGGGTGTTGCTTTATGTACTCTTGCTCTCTCTCTCGCTTTCTCTCCCTCTCCCTCTCTCTCTATTTCTCTCTCTAAGTTTGCATTAGTGACATGACAAATGTACAAATCTGTATTGTCAAAGCAGAAATAAATGCACATATCAGTCATAAAAGATATGTAAGATATATATATATATATATATATATATATATATATATATATATATATATATATATACATATACTATGATGGAGGCACGGTGGCTTAGTGGTTAGCACGTTCGCCTCTCAGCGCTGGGGATTCCCGGTTCGAATCCCCATCTGGGTGGAGTTTCCATGTTCTCCCCGTGTTTGCGTGGGTTTTCTCCGGGTTCTCCGGTTTCCTCCCACAGTCCAAAAACATGGATCAAGTTAATTGAATTCTCAAAATTGCCCCATATAGAGTGTGTCTGTGTGAGTGAGTGTGTGCCCAGCGATGGATTGGCGCCCTGTCCTGGGTTTATCTGCCCAGCACCCGAGACGTTCTCCCCTGGATGGGCATGGGGAACCCCACCGCGACCCTAATAGAGGATAAGCGGGAGATAATGAATGAATGAATATACTATGATGTACAAGAGGCATCATTGTGGAAAAAAATATTTCTGAGCTTTTATTTACATTTGAACCGAAAGTGGCATGTCTAAAATTATTCATACCCTTCTTAATAATTAATAGAAAAGCCTTTATTGGCTATTACAGCAATAAAATTCTTCCTGTAATTGCTGACCAGCTTTTTGCATGTCTCCACTGGTATTTTTGCCAATTCATCTTTAGCGATGAGCTTTAACTGTTTGAGGTTGGAGGGTCTCCTTGCCATCACCCTGATCTTTAGCTCCCTCCACAGATTCTCAATTGGATTCAAGTCAGGACTCTGGCAGGGTGACTGCAAAGCGTTAATTTTTTTGTCTGCTAACTATTTCTTCACCACTTTTGCTGTGTGTTTTGGGTCGTTGTCGTGCTGAAATGTCCACTGGTTCCCACGGCCAAGTTTCTCTGCAGACAGCCTGATGTTATTGTTGAGAATCTTGATGTATTGCTCTTTTTTCATGGTGCCATTTACTGCAATCAAGTTCCCTGGTCCATTGGCTGAAAAACACCCCCAAAACATTAGGTTCCCACCACCATGTTTGACAGTGGGGATGGTGTTCTTAGGGTTGAAGGATTCTCCTTTTTTACGCCAAATAAAGGACACATCATTGTGGCCAAACAATTCAATTTTTGTTTCATCTGACCATAAAACAGAAAACCTAAAGTCTTCTTCTTTGTCCAGATGAGCATTTGCAAAGGTTAAGCGGGCTTTTGTGTGGCTTTTTTGGAGAGGTGGCTTACTCCATGGTCTGCATCCGTGGAACCCAGCAGTGTTCGTTGGACTGTCTGCCTTGAGATGTTGTCTTCAGCAGATCCCAGATTCACCAGAATGGCCTTGGTGATGATCCTTGGATTTTTCTTCACCTATTTCACTATCCTGCTGGCCAGCACAGGTGTCACTTTTGGCTTCCGACCACATCTTATGTGATTTTCCAAAGTGCTGAACTTCTTGTATTTTTTAATAATACTTTGCACTGTAGCCACTGGAACTAGAAAACATTTTGATATGGCTTTATAGCCCTTTCCTGACTTGTGAGCGGCCACAATGCACAGCCACAGGTCCTTAGTGAACTATTTTGTCTTAGCCATGACTGTCCAAAAACCAACTGCAGATAGATGCTGTTTTTCACCTGTTGAGTTGATTAAAACAGCTGTTCCCAATGAATCAAGGTAATTAGGATGCTTTAAAACAGCTTGGACTATTTGGAATGTTATAGAACTTTGGATTTTCCCATAGACTGTGACAGATTGCAAAGGGTATATACAACAAAAATTGTATCCATTGCACAGTCTGCACTTGCCACTTTGCACTTCTGGCTAGATTCAAACACAATATATCATGTGTAATTACAATAAAATTGAATGTAATCTAATCTCATCTCATCTTATATTTTTTTTAAGGTGTTAAGGTATTTCTTACTTACCTCTCTCTGTCCCTCAATGTTAATTCCTTAAACAATCAAATTGAATATTATGCAAATTGGGCAATGACTTCATTTCAAAAGTGACGAAGTTATCTATTTACCGACACATATACACACATTAGTGAAGTAAACAGAGTGGGCAGCCCTGGGAGCAATTTTGGTTAGGTCTATATTTGAACTTTTTATTTAAACTTTAGCTCATGAGGTCATTTCTTTACCAGACAAAAAAAAAAAAACCATAAATTTTCATGGAGTTTATAAACTTTTAGGTTTGAAATGGGAGGATTTAGGTACTACCCGAATGTTCTGTGTGGAGATGATGGTGGTAGTACCTGGGGGTTTTGCAGAAAGGTCTGCCTATGGTTCATGCAGCCTCCACATCGATTCTTAAAAGGGTCAGACAGTTTGATCCAGCTGCCAAAATGCACTACCTCACGCCACATTTTGTGTGTGCTCAGCAGTGATGTGTTCATCAGCCGGCACACATCTACATCTGTAAAGTTCTTACACCAGTCATCAAATGACATCCTAATGAATGTAGCCACAAAGAGAAAAAAAGCTTGGTTATTGTTTACTGTAGTGTCTTTTAAAAAAGACACAGCAGCAAACTGCTTTAAGTTCTATTTTATACTTAGACATAGAATGTCACTCAAAATATATAGATTTGATTCCTTACAGTACATTTCTCTACTGCTTTCTATTTGCAGTGCCACTATGTAAACCATTATTGTTCAGCATTCTCCTAATGTTAGACTTAGGTACATTAAGAGCAAGCAATATAAGATAATATTAATTGCTTCGAAGGCATCCTCTGTTTCTGACCACTTAGACTATTAAATCATTACTTGTTTTTAACATCTTTGCTGCCTAACAATTAACATTAAATAAATATCATTACATTGGAAGCAACTTGACAAGGACCTCAGAAGAATCCTAGAGCACGTATTACATGAGCTGAACTACTTTGGAGACTTCCTGTATGAGTATTGTAAAGGCAGTTTTGGAGTAGTAACCAGAAAACTGTACAGGGGCCCATAGCGAAAAGGGAGAAGGGAAAGAGAGATAGATCAATTGGTAAGGAGACGATGTCAACTCCAAAAGCAGTGGATGAAGGCAAGTAAAAAGAAGGAGGGTCTGAAGCTACTGTGGGAGGAGATGAAGAGGTATCTTGCCAGTATGCGGAGGGCCGAGCACATTCACATGCAAAAAAGGCGGAAAGAGAAGGAGAGAAGCAGCATCTTCAAAAACTCCTTCAAGCATGCGAGGCAGATACTGGAGGACAAGAGAAGTGGGAAGTTGGAGATTACGTGAGCTGAGCTGGAGATTTAATTCAGGGAACAGTCCAGCAAGACCAACCCATCTGGGATCACCTGGTCCCACCCAGCCATCCTTCTTCCTTGTTCAACGCTGCTCTTCCCAAACTCAGTGAGGTAGCAAAAGTTGTAAGAAGGGCAAGAGCTGCCTCTGCCTTAGGCCCCAATGGGATTCCTTATACATTGTACAAGTGCTGCCCAGGGGTGCGGAGACACCTGTGGAATTTGATAAGAGTAGCCTGTAAGAACCAAGTGGCAAAGAGCTGTTACAGTTTTTATTCCAAAGAAGGAAAATTCCACCGCCATCGGAAGCATCGCACTCCTAAATGTTGAAGGAAAGATTTTCTTTGCCATACTGGCCAAGAGGCTGACCACCTACCTCTCAAGCAATGGGTACATCGACACCAGCTACCAAAAGCTTCCCAGAGTGCATGGAACATTTCACAGTCATATGGGAGCAGATATAGAGAGCGAAAAGAGTGAAAGGTGACATGCACATGGTGGGGCTGGACCTTGCTGATGCATATGGGTTAATCACCCCACCCACTCATTGAGTATGCTGTGGCGTTCCTTTACATCCCCGCCTGCATTTGTACCCTGGTAGAAAAGTACTTTGCAGATTTTAAGATGTGCTGCACCCATCAGGACTTCACCACAGGTTGGCAACAACTGGAGTTTGGCATTGCCATGGGATGTTCAATATCTCCTATCCTGTTTGTGGCTGCCTTTCAGATCATCCTGATAGGGGCAAGGAGGATGGTTGGAGGAGTAAAGCTACCATGAGGTCAAAGGATAGACAAGCTAGTGGAGTGGGCAAAGATGAAGATCAAACCCACTAAATCGCTAGACGCAGACTGTCCTTAAGAAAGGGGTCAGAAGCGACCATATTACCTTTGTTGCAGGTGGCGAAGAGATCCCCTTGCTGGGAAGTGAACTCGTCTGTAGCCTGGGTCGCACCCACACAGCAGACCTCTCTGACAAGCAGATGGGGGAAGCTGTGAGGAAACAACTCACAGATGGACTGGCCAGAATCAATCAGAGCCATCCCTTACAAAGTATGGAGTTACCAGTTTATACTGTAGAGCAGCTAACCCCGAATTACAAATGGGGAGGAAGTGGAAATCCCAGGAAAAGGTTGACAGGGCAATCAGCAGGTTAAAACAATTTGAGAAAATTGAGTTCAGGAGGAGGGCGGCACAGTGGCTTAATAGTTAGCACGGTCTAGGCCTCTCAGCACTAGGGATTCCCGGTTTGAATCCCCATCTAGGTGGAGTTTCCATGTTCTCCCCGTGTTCGCGTGGGTTTCCTCCGGGTTCTCCGGTTTCCTTCCACAGTCCAAAAACATGGATCAAGTCAATTGAGTTCTCCAAATTGCCCCCTATAGAGTGTGTTTGTGTGAGTGAGTGTGTGCCCAGCGATAGATTGGCGCCCTGTCCTGGGTGTATCTGCCCAGACTTCCCTTTCTGGTAAATGAAAAAAAAAGAAATCCATAGTGGTAGCAGAAGTGACAAAGACTGAGTAGGAGCGCATTAACATCTAAGCGGTGTCAGAGAGCCAGCAGGGAAGCTCGCTGGCATTAGAAGGTGTCACAGGCAAGTCATGGTCTGATCTGTGGACAATCCCACAAACAAGGATCAGCTTCCGGTTCAGAGCCACCTTTGATACATTTACTTGTCCCAGAAATCTCGGCCAATTATTCAGCACAGAAGAGCCCCAATCCCAGTGTGACACCTTTAACGCAACCCTTCAGCACATCCTGTCTGGTTGAAGATAGCGTTGGCCCAAGGCCGCTATAGGTGGAAGGAATACCAAGAGTCCTTTCACCTGAGGGTGAGTGGAACATGAGTGTCGACCTGGGGAGGCAGTGACAATTTTCCAGGGAGATTTCTGAAACATCCATCAGGCTAGATCTGATCATATGGTCAGAGCCTTGTAAGACTGTACTTTTGGTGGATGTTTTGTGGATAGAGGGTATGGAGGCTGCCAATGAGTGGAAGTGCTCGAAATATGCTCAGCTGGCAAAAGACTGCAGGGAGACTGGCAGGAAAACCATCATATACAGTGTGGAAGTGGAATGCAGGAGATTTGTTGGATCTTCAACTGTACGCCTGCTCTGCGACACGATATGTACAGAAGCCGGGTGTCAAAAAGCCATTAGAAACTGGCAGAGAAGGCAGAGAAAGGCGGCTTTTGGCTATGGCTATAGAGAAAGTATAGGAGTTGGGAGAGGAGTAACACCTAGGGCAACAGCAGGGGTTGGCAGAAGGAGATCATCAGCCTGTATTTCATAATGTATTGACTTTCATTAATATTACATTGTCTGTCTGCAAACAATTCTAGTCTGCAACCAATTCTAGTGGTTGTCTGTCTGCAACCAATTCTATCAAGGTCTTAATCCTCTATCAAGGCCTTAATAGAGGATTAAGCAGAAGATAATAGATGGATGGATGGATGGATGGATGGATATTTTAATACGGAATGGTGACTTAGTCATTAGCACGTTTGTCTATTAGCACTGGGGATCCAGGTTCAAATTCCAATCTGGGTGTTCTCTGTGTCCACGTGTGTATCCTCCAGATCCTTTGGTTTTCTCCTACAGTCCAAAAACGTGGATTTAAAGTAAATTGAATGCTCTAAATTGCCACATGTGATGTGTGTATATGTGTGTGTCTGGGTGAGAGCGTGTGTGCCCAGTGATAAGTTCGCATCCTGTCCTGAGTGTATCTGCCCAGTGCCCAAAACATTCTTCCCTGGATGAACATGATGAACCAACTTTCCCCAGCGATCCAAGTAGATGTTTAACTGGAAGATTATAAATGAATGTTTTAGACAAAGTTGTAACGTTAGAGTTTTGGTGCTGTTGGATCATGGAATATATCAGCTTCCACGATCAGCTCCGAGCTGTTTTATGCCCTTCCTACTATTCATTATATGTGATCCAATTGGTCTTAAATTGAAAACTAGTTTGTTCATAATATCCTTGACTGTTTTATGTTTTTTTTTTTTTTTTTTTTTTTTTTTAAAAAAGGGTGACAAACCAGAACTCTCCATCATCTTCTACTGTGATTCCCAGATTACTTCTCTCCATATTTCCTATTTTCTGCCATTCCTCTGAGCTGGAATGTAAATATTATCGTGTCAATTTAGTTTTTTATAAAGCCAGCGTTTACACTTGTAAATTGTATTTGTTTGGGTTTTTTTTCACTCTTCCCACTGTCACTCTTACCTGTCACTCCAGGCTCCATTCCACTCATGTTTACCCCAGGGGTTTCGCATGCGGATAAGGGGAATAGTTTCATTTTTGAAGAAAGCCACCAGGCCATGACCCAACCGTACATTCTTCACTGCTGTTACTGAATACGCATGACCTTTAACGAGACCATTTGCCAAACGTAGTTCTAATTCATGAGGCGATGCCTGGTATGAGAAAAATAGTTGACATTTAGACATTTACATTTAGTCATTTAGCGGACACTTTTATCCAAACGACTTACGAATGAGAACACCACAAGTCAATAGTTATGGAGAAAACCAGCTACACTGTACAATTATCAAAACTGATCATCATCTGATCCTGCATCCCCCATTATTATTTTTTAACAACAGGTGTTTATTAAAAAGATGCATCTTTAGTAGTTTCTTAAAAATGCCAAGTGACTCTGCCTTACAGATAGAGTTGGGAAGATTGTTCCACCATTTTGCACTGGTGAGAGCCACGGAGTGAGAATTAGAGCCCTGATGAACACCAGTGAGTACGTGGTGAGCGTTAGAGATCTCTCCATTCCATGACACTTTGAAGGTCCTGTCCTGTTAGATTTTTTGTACCAAAAAAGCCTAATTCTAATAGAGTGGACAGTAGAATCTGATGATTTACTGTATGAAAAGCTGCCAAAAGATCTAGCAGAATGAGGACAGAGGATTAAGCGTTAGCTTTGCCAGATTTAAGTAAGTCAGTTACAGAAAGTAAAGCTGTTTCAGTGGAGTGACCACACCTGAAACCAGACTGATAAAGAAACCTGAAGACCTGTGTAAATACCACCCGTTCAAGTGTTTTAGACAGGAAAATTAAAAGTGATACAGGTCTGTAGCTCTCGACCAAATTTGGGCTGAGTGTTGGCTTTTTGAGCAGAGGTTTGACTATGGTCTGTTTGAAAGAATCAGGAAAGATGTAAGGGAGGAGTTGATGTTGTGTGTAAGTGCTGGTGTAATAGAGGAGGCAATCAAGGGGGCAAGTAGTCGGTGTCTGGCAAGAAGAATCTTGCAGATGTCAGATTCTGAGACAGAGCAGAATGAGGAGAAGGTTAGTTTAGCTTAAACTACTGAAAAAATGACTCCCAAATATATTGAAAAGGACCAAAATGACATTATATTACATTTGTAAACATAACTTCATGCTATGTGAATAATAAAAATGTGCAATTAATAATTTATGTTCTCATGCATTAGCCTCCACTTAATCCTCAAATAGGGTCATGGTGGGATTCGCCATGTTCATCCAGGGGAGATCGGTTCGGGCACAGAGCAGACACACTCAGGACAGGGCGCCAATCTATTGCTGGACACACACTTACTCACACAGACACACACCCACACACTATATGAAGCAATATAGAGCATTAAATTAACTTGAATTCATGTTTTTGTACTGTGGGAGGAAGCTGGAGAACATGGAGGAAACCCTTGTGGAAATGGGGAGAACATGGAAACACCCAGATTAGAATTTGAATCTGGAATCCCCAACGCTAAGAGGCGAACGTGCTAATGACTAAGATACTGTGTCGCCCTTAGTGTGAGTAAGCTTTTACCATTTAGAATCATCTGCATTAACCAATAGTAGCTTGGTTATGTTATTAAGGACTACCAAGCATACATATAATACTGACTGCCATTGAGCAGCTGATGATGCCTCCTCGATAGTAGACAGTCAGAAGATCTAAGAACAGTTTGTTTTTCTCGTTAGAATCAGTGCGGTAGTTTCCTGCTTCCAGATTAATAGGTTCATTTACAGAGCCACTGAAATCCACCACTGCATCTCCTGTGTTTCCACCACTTAAGGATTCATAGCAACCTGATAACCTGTCAAAAATAAAAATCCATAAATAAAATATGAAGACATTAAATTCTGATCTATTTATGTGGTTCATAGAATACACATTCATTATACCACTTATATGAGTATACCCACTCATAACCTTAGCTCAACCACTCACACTGGTATGTCACATAAGTTAAATTTAACTGTTTGTAAACCAAAATATTCTTTAAAGATATGTGAAGAAGCAGACTAGGTTAATATGATTACTCCTCGCATATAGTATTTAATCTGCAAAAATTTGTCTGAAGTCTACATGATTCATCTAAACCCATATAAAAATGGGTATATAAAGCCCATATAAAGATTAACCTTACTCAATATTCCCTATAATAATAATGAACTTTGCTCTGACTGGCTAGAGTCACTGAGAGAATGTCGCCTGCTTGCAGTACTAAGTTTGATTGCAAGCCAAGCAGATTTAAAGTTTATTCATTCATTATCTTCCATTTAATCATCTCCTAGGGTTGCACGGGGGTTTCCTGCCCATCCAGGGAAAAATGTTTCGGGCACTGGGCAGATACACCAGGGACAGGATGCCAATCTATTGCTGGTCACACTTACTTACAGAAACACACATTATATGGGGCAATTTAGAGTATTTAATTTATCTTGAATCCATGTTTTTGGATTGTGGGAGGAAACTGTAGCAATTTGACTTGCTCAAGGGCACTTCAGCCATATTTCTTATTGGGACCAGGAATTGAACCGGAGACCTTCAGGTCACCAGGCTTGTTCCTTAACCACAAGTCTACGATTGCCCATATACCAGACCAGAAAATCATGTCCTTTTTTTCCCCTTCCTCTTTTTACATCACCACACCTCCCATAAGGTTATGTCCATTTTTTAATTGAAAAATGATGTATATTTTATATTAAAACTATCATTTTCTATTATTGCAATATTATAATAATTTACTTCTCATAAAGACGTAAAATGTACTTACTTAGCATAAGCCTTTTCAAGTAGAGCACTCCAAAACTCATTATTGGCTTTTGAGTGGCAGTAAATCAGCTTCCCATTAATAGTGGGCAATCGGTCATCAATAACCACATCTGTCCACTGCCCAAAGATCCAGAACTGAAAGTGAAATATTCCGGCATAGCATTCTGGATGTTTGGGATCCCATTCCTGCTCTTTCCAGTTTGGAATCACCTGATAGCAAGAAATAATTTTAGCATGTTTATCAATACAAACACATATTTGAGTTGTAATGAAAACTTGTACCATAACCAAAGTGAATTGGTAAAGATTGTTCCTGTTAAATAACAGGAGGATTACAATAAAATATGCTTTTTTGTAAAACAATTTTTACAACTTTTGCCTGGAACCCAAACTCTCTGTTAATGAATAGAAACAAATATGGAATGTTTAAAAACACACATGCTAACTACAAAACTACATAACTACTTTTAAATAAACCAATTCAAAAGCATTTTATTAGGAGCTGTCACTTCAGTAGAATACTTATCTGATTGATATGCAGTAGCAGCTGCATCTCTGTGGTTATGATTGTGTGCAACAGCCCAAGCAAACTCATGTCACTTCATTACTCCTCTCTCTCTAATGGCTCCCTGTAGTGGCTAGCATTCAGTACAAGGCACTGACTCTGTCACTACAGGACAATTTCTGGATCTGCTCCATCTTACCGTCACTCTAAATTTCCAAAATACACTCCAACACGTTTACTTCACTTTAGTGATGAATGTCGACTGGTGAATCAACCTCATCATGGTGCTAATTCTTATTCTGTATCATTTACCACTGCAAAATTGTGGAACGATCTTCCAAACTATGTCCGTAAGATGGAGTCACTTAAAATAGATGGTGGATTCGATAATGATCAGGTTTGATTATACTACAGTGTAGCTCTTTTTTTCTAAACTACTAACTTTTACAACAGTTGTTTGTTAAAAAAAAGATATGTCTTCAGTAGTTTCTTAAAAATGGCTAGTGACTCTGCCTTACGGACAGAGTTGGAAAGATCATTCCACCATTTTGCAGTGGTGAATGCCACGGAGTGAGAATCAGCTGCTCGGTGAGGTGGAATCACTAGGCAGCAATCATCACTGGAGCGAAGTGAACAAGCCGGAGTGTATTTTGAAAAGATAGAGTGAAGGTAAGAGGAGGCAGATCCAGAAATGGTCCTGTAGGCCAGAGTCAGTGACTTGTACTGAATGCGAGCAGCTACAGGAAGCCAATGGAGAGAAATGAGTAAAATTATGATTATGGTATCAGAGTTAAAGCTTGAGTATTATTATTTTTTTGTATTGTTTTACAAAACTATAAGGAACCTACACATGAGTACATGCGGACTACTCACAAAAAAGGACCTTCTTACACTAAAAGCTACTAAAACACGTGAATCACCATCTGTGTAATTATGTACACACCAAGTATCTGTACACACTCTGTATCTAAATTGCCTGAAATTATTTATATAATTTCATATAATGGGTGGCACAGTGGCTAGCACGTTTGCCTTTCAGCACTGGGGATCCAGGTTTTAACCTGGAATTAAGATAAATTAAGTGCTTTAAATTGCCTTATATAGTGTATTTGTGTGTGTGTCTGTGTGAGTGAGTGTGTGCCCAATGATGGACTGGCTCCCAGTCCTGGGTGTATCTGCCCAGCGCCCAAAACATTCTCCCCTGGATGGGCATGGGGAACTCCCCATGACCCTAGTAGAGGATTAGGTGGAAGATAATGAATGAATAAATTAAATAATTAATCAATTTAATATAATTTTATGTGATCTGGAGCACAATTATTATTAGGGTCAGCATTATTAGGTTCAGTATATATATAACTTTGAAAGGGTTGTATGTATATTTATCCTATGGCATGACTTCTTAAAAATACAAATAACTGTTATACTTTTGTAACTATTTAATTTAATTGCAGCTGCATTTATTGCATTTATCGGGGGTTTTGTTTTTGTTTTAAATTTTATTGTTTTACAATGTTACTCACAGTATGTAGCATCTGCCAAAAACTGTTGAAAAAAGTTAAAAGTGGAACTGGCATTAAAAAAGTCTGTTTATCAATATGTTTCAGTGTGATTTAAAAGAAGGTATATGTGTAATTGCATTTATGGATAATTTTTGGTTCAGTCTGCATGTTTTAAAATTGTCATCTGTTTAGTTCAGTTTAATAATTTCACATCTTTTTGTTACTGAATACAGAATATCAGTGGTACAGTTGTCAATGTATGCTGTTAAAATCATTTATTCGTTCATTCATTATCTCCCGCTTTATCCTCTACTAGGGTCGCGGTGGGGTTCCCCACATGCCCATCCAGGGGAGAACGTCTCGGGCGCTGGGCAGATAGACCCAGGACAGGGCGCCAATCCATCGCTGTAAAATCATTTAAATGTAGTGAATTTATTCATTCATTCATTCATTCATTATCTTCCGCTTTGTCCTTTATTAGGGTCGCGGGGGGGGGGGGGGGTTCCCCATGCCCATTCAGGGAGAAAGTTTCGGGCACTGGGCAGATACATCCAGGACAGGGTGCCAATCTATCGCTGGGCACGCACTTACACACACAGACATGCACACAAACACACTCTATATGGGGCAAATTGGAGAACTCAATTGACTTCATCCATGTTTTTGGACTGTGGGAGGAAACCAGAGAACCCGGAGGAAACCCACGCTGACACAGGGAGAACATGGAAACTCCATCCAGATGGGGATTCGAACCGGGAATCCCTAGTGCTGAGAGGCGAATGTGCTAATCACTAAGCCACGTGCCGCCCTTTAGTGAATTTAGACTAACATATAAATGAAGCATAATTAAAATAAATTTATTGATACAAGTGTAATGAAAATGCAGTACTCTATTCAAACAAACCTTCTGCCAAAGATCTGGTTTAAGGGCCAAACATGAACAAGCTGCTACAAACCAGCAGTTTCCAACTTCCCCTTGATTTAAGTCATGTGAGCTGATTCCCTCCACAAAAAGGTGAGGGTTTTCACTGATCTCCTGTATAAACACAGAAATAAATAACCACAATTAAAAGCACCTAATTGCTTCTACCCTTGTCTATGTTATCTACTATATAATAAAATACAGTGTAAAGTAAATAAAACTATTTATCTTAGATTTTTTTTTTGTATTTCTACAATTACAGATCATACTCTATACTCTTTTATCCACTGTTACGTCACAGGTCACTGGTGGTATTACTGGCACTACTGAACTGGACATCATCCTTAAATTTACATTTACACTTTTTACATGATTTTTTTTTTTGGCAGAAATCAATAATTATCATCATTAGTCCCTGTGCTGAGAAACCTACTGTAAAGCTGGGTCTGCTGTTCATAAGATTGTAGCAAATTCTTTTGTGCAATGTTCCCCAGTTTGTGCAATTTGAATGTTCCATGTGACCCGTTATCCAGGATGCTGCAGCATATGTGTCTCCGCTCAGTTCAGAGAAAAAAAAACCTCTAAAAACGCTTACTGGAACTTTTAAACTGCAACCAGGAGCTTTCATTAATTCATTATCTTCCGCTTTATCCTATATTAGGGTCACGGGGGGGTTCCCCATGCCCATCCAGGGGAGAACATTTCGGGCGCTAGGCAGATACACCCAGGACAGGGCACCAATCTATCGCTGGGCACACACTAACTCACACAGACACGCACGCATACACACTCTATATGGGGCAATTTGGAGAACTCACTTGACTTGTTCCATGTTTTTGGACTGTGGGAGGAAACTAATGAACCCGGAGAAAACCCACGCAGACACGGGGAGAACATGGAAACTCAACCCAGATGGGGATTCGAACCAGAAATCCCTAGTGCTGAGAGGCGAATGTGCTAACCACTAAGCCACCGTGCTGCCAACCAGGAGCTTCATCTATTTTTTTAGTATCATTCTGCACAAAGTATAAAGCAATTGTCCTGCAACAATAACCCCCAATAACTCATAAATTAATTTAACTCAAACTCAAACTCATTTACTTATAGTTTTTGACATATTGATGTCTGTCAGACACTTTTTTGAGCTACTGAAGCAGGATATAAAGTTTGTGTACTCCAGAATTGGTGCTTGACCAGCTGAAGATGTTGGAGGTGGTGTTAGTGTACCCGCAGCTTGGCCCAGACCTTGCAGCACCCAACTATTTGTAGGTGTTTTGAGCAGTGCATTAAACTACCACTTCCATCAATGTGCAGTGTTATAAAACAGGTAGATCCAGGCCTTAAATCTGATTGGCTAAGACGTTTGTCCGGCCATAATATCACTGACAAAAATACACACCTGTGACGGCTTCATATTTGTATCAATGTGTTATATACAATACATTATTTTCCCGATGTTTTTTTTTTTTTTTTCATAAACTGTGTTCTGTAATTTGCCAACTAGATGGGAGTATTTGATTGTTAGAGTAACTGGAAACCTTTTAATCAGTGATCAGCATTCAAAAACATAACAAGATTACATTGCGGAACACCAGTTTATTAACGATTATGCTTTTAATAAATGCATTTATTAATAAATGCATTTTTTAATATATTGTGTTTTTTCTGTTTTTTTTTTAAACAAATAAGACACTCAAGGTTGAGCAATATAGTAAATAAATTAAAGAGGTGTAACTGCACTCTGCTATGAATCATGCCTATCAACATCTCTTTATCATGATTTAGTCACAATAATGCTCATCCCCTTGTGCCTTATTGCTTTATTATTAGGGTTTAAATCTGGTTCTGTTGCCTGAATGCTTGAATTTAGGGTTGAGACACCCCCTTGGTTCTTTAAGTCTTTACATACCAGGTTTCAGCACAAATTGTAGCAGATCATAAGTGTATCATGATTAAAGTCTGAAGGCAGATCACACTGCAACTTACAAAACCACAATTCTCCACAGTAAGCTATACAACGGACTTGTGCTTTAGAGCACACAGTTTACACGACCTTAAACACTCAAAATGTGAGTTTTCATAAAGATTAAATACATAGCAACTTAAACAACATAAAGACTGCAGATGTTTAAGAAAACTGTGAAAAACTGTGGAAGATTTATTGTAAAAAAAAAAAAAAAATGTTAGAAGCTTTGTCACATAAAGCGCATTGTTCTTAGCATTGTGAGTAGTGAGTATTATCAGAGCAAGACAATAGCAGTTGTGTCTCTTACCCCAGGTCGTTTCCACTCGACTCTCCCAGTCAGAGGTTTTCTGTAGAACAGGGAGGTGTTGTTGCAGGGAAACTCAGGGTCCTCAAACAGCTTTTTATTATTAATACACTCCTTCTTCAGCATATTATAGTGCTGGTTTTTATATGACACCACTGAGTCAAACATGGTTCTGTCGCTTTCTGTTTACCTTATAACTCTCGCTCTGGCTGGTCACACTTTTCTCTCCTTCACTATGGAATTTATCAAAACAGACCATGAAGCAGCCACATAACTGTAAAAGGATAATAATATAGATTTAATGAACATAGGCACACGTACACACCACAACTTTCATAGACAGATTTACAACTTACAGAAAGGGAACTGCTACTTCCTGCTGTACATACTAACTCTTAAACACCCTACTTACCTTAACCTGGTATACCTTATCTCCACCCTCCTATGTGTGTGTGTGTGTGTGTGTGTGTGTGTGTGTGTGTGTGTGTGTGTGTGTGTGTGTGTGTACCACACCTTTTTCAGCTCAAATGCGCATAGGTTTGCAAAACAGGTTTTTAGTTCTTGTTTTTTTTTGGTGGTACATTAAATGAAATTACATTGCCATCCCTGAAATTATAGCATGATGACTTTAGCATGAGTATCAAAGAATTACCACTTCTCTCTTATTAAATAAACTATTTGGTGACTTTAAATATAAATAATAAAATAAAGAAATTACATCTAAAAGTAAACATGATAAGTGTATTGTTTATGTTGTGTATAATATGAGACTGGTAAAAAAATTTGGATGGATGGATGGAAAACTGTCACAGGTTACAAACCTGTTTCTATTTATAGTTTTTTTCTTATTCTTTTATCATAGTCAGGATTAACGTTTTTTTGTTTAATTAATGTTAAAGGTACTGCAAAACAATCTGTGCTATCAAACTGGTCCTTATGCAAGTATGATAACCATTACACTGTACTTTATAAGTTAAAATGGAATAGAATGTATGCGATAAATGTACAAAAGCATGTCTTTTTTTTACTGCTTTACATATTGTTATGTCACATAGCCCTGATCAGAATTATTAACCAATTTAATTTTGTTTTTGCAAAACGGGAAATGTTGAATACATACTCTACTCCAACTTAGCTAATTTAACAAAACATTTGGGTACCTACATCTTTTTATAAGATTTTGCTAATTATTGTTGAAAAATGTGCTATTTCATTTAAGGTAATTAATGTAAAGGAAACTTTAGTTTGACTTGAATGTAAGTAGTGCTTAAACACATTCTATACTACAAGTTCATACACGAAGTTTACATTCCCATCTCTCACTCTTTGTGACTGTGTGTGTGTGTGTGTGTGTGTGTGTGTGTGTGTGTGTGTGTGTGTGTGTGTGTGCTATGCATTCAATTGTGTCTGACCTCTATAGGCCAGTAATTTTGATACATGGAGTTTCATAGTGAAGGTTTTTATGAGGTAGGTCACCAAGTCTTTCCTCGAACATATTCATGTGTACTAATATTAAAAAGGCTACTGGCCCCAGAATCAGCAGAAGTAAAGTGTGACTGGAGTGCTGAAAACTTAAAATCTTTTAACAATGACAATATACTATTATCTCCCATTCATTATCTTCTGCTTTATCCTCTACTAGGGTCGCGGAGGGGTCCTCATGCCCATCCAGGGGAGAACTGGGCAGATATACCCAGGACAGGGTGCCAATTTTTCGCTGGGCAATACTATCATCCTGCCAGCCTATTTCTGTTTTTCCATCCTGCGGGTGGCAAAAGAATTTTTATAAGATGTCATCACATTCTTATTACCTTTTTCAGGTATATATATATATATATATATATATATATATATATATATATATATATATATATATATATATATATATATATATATATATATATATATATATATAAAGTTGACATTAAATCAAGAAAAAAATCACCTCATTCAATTTTACAAATTCTTTTTTTGAAAACATATATCAACATTTTAACTTTATTGAGCATTTAACACAAAAACCACCAGGCACATAAACAGGTTCTTTCCCCAAGCCATCATCATCATAAATACTCAATAAATACTCTTAAAGAACTTATGACAACATCAAACTGTCAGGGTTGGGAGTGCCAGGCCACTCCCCCCTGTTTTATTTTCGGTATTTTTTGCGGTTCCTGTAGGTAGGGCCCATCCCCTTGAGCTGGGATTGGGTCCTACCTGATCACATATGGCCTGCTGACTACACTTAAAACGCGCAGCGGTGTTCCCGCTGATTTCAGCAATAAATTTCCTCTTTGTTTGCTTACCTGGTCGCCTGGCTTGCTTCTTGGAACCACACTGCACTGCGCTGCGCCGCCATCGAACGGTCAGCGCCGCCCGGTTGTAACACAAACACAAATACACCTCATATACCAAATATAACATTTGCACATGTGTATATTTTATACTGTTTATTTCCTGTACAGTTATTAATGGCTAGTGTTTAAAGTACGTATATTCAGTATATTGTATCATAAACCTGTTTATTGTATATTGTTATGTGTAAGATACTAGAGCCAACACCTACCACACCACATTCCTTATATAACACACTTCAAACCAATTAAACCTTGTAACCTTGAAATCTTGTGAGGACCATGGCTCAGCGGGGAACTCATCCTCCATGAGCCGTCGGGCAGTATCAAGAGTGCAGGACATCACTGAACAATTTGTGAAATTATCACAGTGTCTGGTGAAATCAGTTTGGTTGAACACCGCTAAATGAACCCCCAAATAAAAAAACAGGGAAATTAAACACCGTAATTAAGTAGTGGACAGAGTACTCTTACCATTAGCCAAGCTAAATTGATAAAAAGTCTAGATAGTGGATAGTGGTTAGCCTCTCAGTGCTGGAGATCCAGGTTTGAATCCCAGTCTGGGCGGAGTTTTCATGTTCTTCTTATGTTTCCTCTGGGTTCTCCGGTTTTCTCCCACAGTCCAAAAACATGAATTCAAGGTAAATCGACTGCTCTAAATTGCCCCATATAGTGTGTTTGTTTGTGTGTGTGTGTGTGTGTGTGTGTGTGTGTGTGTGTGTGTGTGTATATGTGTGTGAATGTGTGAGTGTGTGCACAGCGATAGAGTGGCTGTTCTGTGTATATCAGGACAGCACCCAAAAAGTTCTTCCCTGGATGGGCATTAGGGAACCCAAGTGGAGGATCAAGAGTCAGATAATGAATGACTGAAGTCTTAATTGTTAACTGGCAAATTCGACCTTAACCTGAACCTAATATAGTGCATCAACTTTACAATTCTGGAGTCCACTGCTTCTGTGGAAAGAAAACATGCTGAAACTTTTTGAAGGAACACAAGTGGACCTGCTCAATGTTAAAATATTCTCTAATTACTAGTGAGGAGAGATTGGCCTTATTTTATAAGTACTGAGTTAAAAATGATTAGTGTCCCTACTTTAGAACGTTTTGGTGACATCTTGTGGCTATTTTTAGTTGTTGCATTGATACATTTTTACCCTTACTTGTTTTAAATATGTTGTGTCATGTCAGTTCCTTAAATAATTGTCTTTGTGCATTTATATCTTGTTTGGCTTTTTTTTAATTGTCATTCCATGTGATTTTCCAATTTTCTTTAGCTCATTTCTATGCACTGGTGCTCTTGGTTCTTTATTCCCACTGCTGATGTGTCCTTGATTTGCATCTGTATATTTTTAAACACATTTTTTCTTTGTACTTTAAAATAATTCTAAGCTTTTGGATTACTTTTTTGGTTTCCTTTAAGAAATCATTATTTTGCTAAATTCACATATTCTCCTATTCTATTCAACTAACTTAGAAATTTATATATATTTTTATTATTTATATGTTTCTCCCAGTTTTATTTCCACCTGGTGGAACAGCTATTATTGTTCCTATGGTAAATAAAGTCTTTTACTTTTAACTGTTCTTGTTGGGGGTCACCACAGTGGATCATCACTGTTTATTTGCCTCTGCAGACTTTCTTGTTAGTCACTAGATAAGTCTTCACTTAAGTTGACACACAGCTTGTGTAATGCTGTTGTGATTATCTGTGAGATGGTTTTGTATTTAGTTTAAGTAATTAAAATTATACTCCTCCTTGGATCACCACCTTACCGTGGTGGAGGAGTTTGCGTGCCTGAATGATCCTAGGAGCTATGTTGTCTGGGGCAAAAAGCCCCTGGCAGGGTCTCCCAAGGCAAATTGGTCCTAGGTGACAGGCCAGACAAAGAGTGGTCCGAAAAATACCCCTATGAAAAAAGACAACAAGAGCACGTGTACCCTGCCCGATATAGGGTTATCGGGGCCCCACCCTGGAGCCAGGCCC